>JAJOOS010000793.1:0-53162 GCA_029582725.1 Solanum chiquidenum | reverse complement strand
AAATTTAAACTTTTATAGTTTTAAAGTTTGAATTTAAATTTCAAAATTTTAAGTGTGAAATTTAAATTTTTATAGTTTTAAAGTTTGAATTTTATTATTTAAATTTTCAAACTTTTAAAGTGTGAAATTTAAACTTCTATACTTTTAAAGTTTGTATTTAAAACTTTAAAAGTTCAAAAGTATAAATTTTTAACTTTAAAATTATAAAAGTTTTAATATTATTTGAGTAATGTTCCTAATTTTTTAATTTTAATAAAAAATAAAATTTAAAAAAAATTATATCCGTTGGGACCCGGTCACCCGGTTTCCGGTCCGGTCCGTTACCGGTCCGGGACGGGTATACCATATTTTTTCCGGAATTACCGGTTCCGGTCCGTCCCGGTTCCGGTACGATTCCAGCCCGTGGTGACCGGTTCCGATTCCGGTTCCGTTGCCAGCCTTAGTAGGTACCAAGGCTCGGGATGTGGACAGTTTTAAGTTGTGGTAGTTAAGAGGCTCGAGGGATAAGAATGAAGTAGGAATTTTAGTAAATAGGAGCTTAGGGAGCATGTGGTGTAGATTAGAAAGATCGTTGACAGGTTGATGACAGTTAGCTAGTCATTAGGGCTTACATTGAACATCATTAGTGCTTACACCACAAGTGGGCTTGGATGGGGAGGTCAAGAAGTGCTTCTGGAGGATTTGGACAAGGTAGTAAGAGGTATACCGCAGTCAGAGAAGTTTTTGAAGCCGAGCATATTATTCAGACTTTAGAAGATATTTTAAGAGCTTGTGTGATTGATCTCAAAGGTAATTGGATGATCATTTGTCTTTGATTAAGTTTGCTCATAATAATAGCTATCATTCTAGCATTGGGATGACACATTTTGAGGCTCTCTATGGTAGGAGTAGGTCTCTTATATGTTGGTTTGAAGTTGGTGAGGTTGCTTTGATAGGGTCTGAGTTGGTGCATGAGGCTATGGAAAAGGTTCGACTTATTCGCGAGAGGTTGAAAATGGCTGAAAGTCAATAAAAGTCTTATGCCAATTTTAGAAGAAAATAACTTGAATTTGATGTTGACGATTGGGTCTACTTGAAAATTTCACCCATGAAGGGTGTAATGTGATTTGGAAAACAAGAGAAGCTTAGTCATTGTTATGTGAGCCCATATCAGATTTTGAGACGTATTGACAAAGTTGCTTATGAACTTGGGTTGCCTTATGATTTAGCATTGGTAAATTCGATGTTTCATGTCTCCTTATTGAAAAAATATGTTGGAGATCCGACGTCCACGGTACCTTTGGGAGTTAAAGAAAACCTTTCATTTTAAGAGGCTCCAATTGAGATTTTAGACCAAAAAGTTCGAAAATTGAGAAACAAAGAAGTTAATTTTGTAAAGATTCTCAGGAGGAATCAATTAGTTGAGGGTACTACTTGGGAAGCCGAAATGGATATGATGTCCCGATATCCTCATCTCTTTCACTCCACTCCTACTTTAGCTTGAGGTATTAGTTCCTCATGATTCATTCTTTCAGATTCATGCATTTTAGTCATTCTCATATTTCTATATGCATGCATGTTCACGAAAAACTTGATTTTTGATGTTATGATTTAGCTTGGAATGATTCTCCATTCTTGTGAGCATTATGATGAAATTTGCATTCATGTTGGGTTAACAGTTTCTCTCCTACTCTATTCATGCTAGATTGAGTCCCATTCGAGGACGAATGTTACTAAGGGAAAGATATTATAACACCTCAAAAAATTAGAAAGTCAAGTTGAAAAGAAAAAGTACAGAAAATTTGTCGAAGCACTGGTCTATGAGACTGGCGTAGGATCGTAAGAAGTCCTACGGGCCATAAGAAGGGAATCATAGACATGGAGTTGAGTTTTTGAAATTTCAAGTTTCTCAAGTTTGACCTACGAGTGAACATGTAACGACCTTGAACTTGATCGTTTCTCGTAATGATATTGATATTGTATATGTTCGGTGTATGCATGTTATTATTATGTTGTATTGACTTATGTATGTTGCACTTAGTGGGATAACCGCGTGATCCTACCACATTGTGGTTGTGTACTAATACTGCACTTGCTCTTTCTTTGTTGAGTACATGTCATCTTTCGATGGCTATTGACAAACCTCGCTTAAAAGATCAGTGATCATTTCGAATTCAAGGGTGAGCCAGTTCTTTCGGGCTGCCATGAGTTCTCTTTCTGTTTATGTCCACATTTTCGGACTTAGACTAGTTCCTTAGATTTCTTATGTTTAGTATGGGGTTGTACCCCTTCTTGTTTAGACTTATGATCCTTGTTAGAGTTTTGGTACATAGACTTTCAGGTTCTAGGTATTACTTCCGCATTTGTTTTGATTATACTTTTGATTTGTAGTTTATGGGAACTCCCTATTTCTTTTCCTTATCATTTAAACCTGCTTCCGTAACTTTAAAAGCCTTAGTTTTTTATTAAGTTGTGTAATTTTTTTGTTAGCTAATTAATATTAATGGTTCTCCCACCGGAGGGTTAGTGTGGGTGTTAATCACGATGGTATGTGTAATATCTCGCAAATTGAAATAACTAGGAAGAAGTTAAGAATTGGAAATAATGATTTTTGGAAATAATGAAAATCTGGAAATTTGTTTAAGTTAAGTTAAGAATGGGTTTTGGTCAATTTCAAACGACTATAAATCCTAGCTCAAGATGAGTTAGGTGTGGTTCCAGGTATCGTAGGAAAGATCTTGGAATTATCTTTCCAATGCCCGAGTTTGTGCAATTCCGAGTTCGTATGAGTGAGTTATGCCCTTTGGAAGTTGGGTTGTTTGAATAAGAAAAGTCCAATCCGGATTTTGGAAGGGTAGTTTGGTCTTTTCCTTACCCTATTATTTTAATTTTGTTTTTGGTAATTATCTAAGGATCTAAACTGAAATTGGTCAGTTTACCCTATTGAAATTAGAGTTAGAGGGTTTTTGGAGAAAGAACGCAAGAAAAGAGAAAAGAGGAGAAAAGAGAAGAAAGTTCAAGATTCGTCGATTTCTTGGAGATTTGCGTGTGGATTTCGTCAAGAGGTGATCCCTACGAGGTATGTGAGATCACATAGCATTGGGTTAGTTAACCCACACGCCAATCATGATTCAATTCAGCAAAGTTTATTAGATTTGAAAGTAAATTCTTTGAATTCTTGATGAAGTTTGTTTGAATCCTTGTGGATTTTGTTGTTGGAGTTTTCTTGAGATTGATTCATGTTTTTAGTTGTGTTTTCGAGTAGAATCTGATGTATATTGAGGGTATAAATGATTCTAAGTGCTTGGGGAAAGAACCAATTGAGTTTAGAGGGTCTAGAGATAAAAAACGGAGAAGAAAAATCGTCAAACGCCTGGGGAAAGGGGTGGGGTGCCGCGCCAGCCAGCGAGCCCCAAAAGAGTTTCTGAACTTTCACCCTTGGGGCGCCGTGCCAGCTAGCACGCCTCAGGACTGTCTCTGAACTTCAAGGGTTGGCGCCCCGCGCCTCTCAGAGTGCCAGGGACGCCAGTTCTTCCCATTCTTCCCCCCATCTTTTCGTACTAGTTCCTTAGCAATGTACCTATATTTTCTAGTTGATTCCAACACTCTTAGGTACATCTAAACATCATGAAATCATCCATAAACATGAGATCATGATCCTTGAATCCATAATTCAATTCAAGGAAAGTTAAGAGTCAAGTCTAGAAGTTAAGAAGCGAGTCAAGAGAAGTTCATAAAGTTTTCAAAAGTCTTTGGCAAATGTTTTAACTTTGTTTTAAGACTTAAAGTTCAAGTTGAGTAAAGAGTAAAGAGTTGAGTTCATTTCTCCAAAATCTATAAGGGAACTAAGTATTCCCAAGAGTTTAAAATGTTTTCACATTTGAGAAAGAAAGAGAACATCGATTCCAAGAGAGCTTTTAAGCTAAAGTTTTGAGTAATTATCTCAAACAAAAGAAAGAAGTTTTGATTTAATTCATATGAGCTAAGTATATTTTGGGAGTAGTATTGAGCACCGATATGGGGATGTGAGTTCATATTAACTCAAATCTCCATAAATCATGTAGTCATCATGGGTAGTAAATGATCATACTTTTTAGATGACTCCTTAATATGCTTTTAGCATAGATTAGTGGATCCACTTAGTTATGCTTTCTATATGACGGCAAAGTATATGACAGTTCTGGCAGCGTGGGCAAGACAATGTATCACAACTTAAGCTCATAGTGGTGGTTGTCAGTTAGAGAAACTCCCACAGAAACTATATTACTTTAATATATGAGTAAAGTTGAGTTTGTTATTGCATTTTATTTAACGAACTAAGTTGTTTTCTACTGTTTTAAAGGCTTTCTATATATTGCATGTGTTTTATTGCTTTATATTGAGTTAAGTTATTCAGGAGTTGAGTAAAGCCAAGTAAGTATTTCTTTCAGATTCTTTTCAAGCTTAAGTTATGTTTAGCATTCCAACTCGCATACTCGTACATTCAATGTACTGATGCCAGTTGGCCTGCATCTTATTATGATGCAGACGCAGGTAACCAGGATCATCACCCAGCGCCTCGTTGATCCAGTTGAGCACTCAGGGTCAGTTGGTGAGCCTCATTGCATTCCAGAGGACTCTTTTTGTTTTACTTTCAGTATTTAATTGTTAGGATGATCGGGGGGTCTTGTCCCGACATCTCTCTTTGTTTTAGAAGCTTCATAGACATATAGTATTAGTTCTCTAGTCTTATTCTTTTCATATGTATACGTTTTAAGACTTGAGTTGCCATTTTGGTTAAGATATTATTTCTTAAGTTATTGCATGAGTTATACTTCTTAAGTTTAAGTCTTCCGCTGAGTAAGTAAGCCAGGCCAAGGGTTCGCTTGGGGCCCGCAATGGTTCTCAAGTGCCAGCCACGTCTGAGGTGTAGGCTCGGGGCGTGACAACCTTTGGTATCAGAGCCCTGAGTTCAGGAGTCCTAGGGAGTCTATGAAGTCGTGTCTGTAGATTCCTTGTTATCGGTGTGAAGTGCGCCACATCTATAATTAGGAGGCTGCAACATTTAGGAAATTCCTTCACTTCTTTCATACTCACTTTGTGCGATAGAGTGTATCTTTATAAAAGTCTCTTTCTAACTCGTGCTTATGCGTAACCGATTATGAGCTGGGATGTTTTTGAGAGTGCTTCCATGGGGCGCTTTTTTCCCCGTGAGCTAAGAGAAGTAAAGAGATGGTTGCCGACATGAGAAGCAAGATGATTTTATTCGTTGTTGGGTTGCCTTGTCTGTCAAATAAAGAAAGTAAGGCAGCCATGCTAATAGGTGAGATGGGCATAGCAAGGCTGCTGATCCATTTGCAATAAATTAAGGAGGAAAAGCTAAGGGATAGGGAAGAGTTGCTTCAAGTGTGGCCAGAACGGTCATTTTATGGGAGAGTGTCCTAAGAGCAGACAGATTAATGGTAATGGGGGCAATAGAGCCCAGTCTTCTTCAGTTGCTCCACCAGATAGAGCTGCATCTAGATGAGCTACTTCAAGGGCAGGCGGAGAAGGAAACCGTCTTTATGCTATCGCTAGTCACCGAGAGCAAGAGGATTCGCCAGATGTTATCACTAGTATGATCCAAGTCTTCAAGTTTGATGTTATTCCTAAGAAACTCTGTGAACCCTTTTGTGTGTCTACACCTATTGGGGAGTCTATTCTAGTTGAGCGAGTTTATCGTGATTGTGTCATTTCCATCAATCACAAAGACACCATGACTGATTTAATTGAGTTAGACATGGTAGATTTCGACGTCATTCTAGGTATGGACTGGCTTCATGCCTGTTATGCCTCCATTGATTGTAGAACTCGAGTTGTTAAGTTCCAAATTCCTAATGAGCCAGTCTTAAAGTGGAAAAGTAGTTCAACAGTGCCTAAGGGTTGTTTTATTTCGTACCTTAAGGTAAGAAAGTTAGTTTCCACGGGGTGTGTCTATCATTTAGTCCGAGTTAATGACTCTAATGTTGAGATACCTCCTATTCAGTAAGTTCCTATAGTAAAAGAATTTCCAAAAGTCTTTCCAGATGATCTACCCGAAGTTCCTCCTGAGAGATAAATAGACTTCGACATAGACATTCTTCTAGATACTCGTCTTATCTCCATTCCGCCATATAGAATGGCACCAGCTGAGTTGAAAGAGCTTAAAGAGCAGTTGAAAGATCTCCTTGATAAGGGCTTTATTCGACCATTATTTGTGAGAAAGAAAGATTGTTCCCTTAGGAAGTGTATAGATTATCGTCAGTTGAACAGGGTTACCATCAAGAACAAGTATCCTCTTCAGAGAATTGATGATCTTTTAGATCAGCTTCAGGGTGCTTCTTATTTTTCTAAGATTGACCTCAGATCTGGCTACCATCAGTTGAAAGTATGGGAGTGTGATATTCCCAAGACAGCATTCAGGACCCGTTATAGTCATTATGAGTTTCTGTTCATGTCGTTCAGTTTAACTAATGCACATGCAGCATTCAAGGACCTTATGAATAGAGTATTCAAGCCCTATTTAGATATGTTTGTTATCGTCTTCATTGATGACATACTAATCTATTCGAGGAATGAAGAAGATCATGCTAGCCATCTCAGAATAGTTCTTCAGACTTTGAAGGATAAAGAGTTATATGCTAAATTATCTAAATATGAGTTTAGGCTTGAGTCTGTGGCGTTCTTGGGCCACATAGTTTCCGGTGATTGAATTAGAGTTGATACCCAAAAGATAAAGGCATTGCAAAATTGGCCTAGACCCACATCTCCAACTGATATTAAGAGCTTCTTAGGTTTGGCTGGCAATTATAGAAGGTTTGTAGAGGGGTTCTCATACATTTCATTTCCTTTGACCACGTTGACTCAGAAAACAATGAAGTTTCAATGGTCTGAAGCTTGTGAAAAAAACTTTCAAGAATTGAAAAAGAGGTTGCTACTGCCCAATGTTAACTCTACCAGAGGGTACTCAAGGTTTTGTGGTGTACTGCGATGCATCTAGAGTTGGGTTGGGTTGTGTTCTAATGCAGAATGACAAAGTTATAGCTTATGCCTCCAGACAGTTGAAAGTTCATGAGAAGAATTATCCAAACCATGACTTAGAGTTGGCTGCTGTAGTATTTTCTTTGAAGATATTGCGTCATTATTTGTATGGTGTTCATGTTGATGTATTCACTGATCACAAGAGTCTTCAGTATGTGTTTACCTAGAAAGAGCTTACTCTCAGACAAATGAGGTGGTTGGAATTACACAAGGATTATGACATGAGTATTCTTTATCACTCAGGTAAGGCTAACGTAGTTGATGATGCTTTAAGCAGGTTGTCTATAGGTAGTACCACCCATGTTGAAGAAGAAAAGAGAGAGTTAGCGAGAGTTGTACATAGACTTGCACGCTTAGGAGTCCGACTAAAGGATTCCACAGAAGGAGGATTAGTGGTAATGAATGGGGATGAATCTTCATTAGTGTCAGAAGTGAAATAAAAGCAAGACCAAGATCCTATTTTGCTTGAATTGAAGGCAAATGTTCATAAGCAAAAAGTATTAGCTTTTGAACAAAGGTCAGATGACGTATTAAGATATCAAAGTAGATTGTGTGTACCAATGGTGGATGGACTTCAAGAGAGGATCATGGAGGAAACTCATAGCTCCAGATATTACATTCATCCGGGTTCCACAAAGATGTATCGCGATTTGAGAGAAGTCTATTGGTGGAGTAGCATGAAAAAGGGCATTGCAAAATTTGTTGCTAAGTGTCCGAATTGCCAACAAGTTAAAGTAGAGCATCAAAGGCCCGGTGGTTGCCCAGAATATAAAACTTCTGGAATGGAAGTGAGAGATGATTAATATGGATTTCATCACAGGTTTACCAAGGTCTCGCAGGCAACATGATTCTATTTGGGTGATTGTCGATAGAATGACTAAATCAACCCACTTTTTGCCAGTAAAGACTACCCATACAATAGAGGATTATGCCAAGTTGTATCTTCAAGAAGTGGTTAGACTTCATGGAGTTTCGGTCTCCATTATTTCAGACAGAGGTGCGCAATTTACTGCACAATTTTGGAAGTCATTCCAAAATAGCTTGGGTTCAAAGGTAAACTTAAGTACCGCATTTCATCCTCAGACTGTTGGGCAAGCAGAGCGCAATATTCAAACCTTAGAGCATATGTTGAGGGCTTGTATGATTGACTTCAAAGGTAATTGGGATGATCACCTACCCCTCATCGAATTTGCTTATAACAATAGTTACCACTCTAGCATCCAAATGACTCCTTATGAAGCTCTTTATGGGAGAATATGCAGATCTCCTATTGGATGGTTTGAAGTTGGTGAAACAGGGTTAATAGGACCAAATTTAGTTCATCAGGCTATGAAGAAGGTGAAAATGATTCAAGAGAGGTTGAAAACGGCGCAGAGTCGTCAGAAATCCTACACTGATGTTAGAAGGTGGGAGTTAGAGTTTGAAGTAGATGATTGGGTAATACTTGAAAGTTTCACCCATGAAAGGTGTTATGATATTTGGTAAGAAGGGGAAGCTTAGTCCCCGATATATTGGCCCTTATAGAATATCAAAAAGGGTAGGTAGTGTAGCTTATGCATTAGAGCTACCACAAGAGTTAGCCGCGGTTCGTTCGGTCTTTCACATATCCATGTTGAAGAAGTGCATGGGTGATCCTTCATTGATCATACCAACTGAAGATATTATCATCAAGGATAGGTTATCTTATGAGGAGATTCCGATCCAGATTCGAGATCGCCAAGTTCGCAGGTTGAGGACCAAGGAAGTAGCATCAGTCAAAGTTCTTTGGAGGAACCAATTTGTTGAGGAAACTACTTGGGAAGCTGAGGAGGATATGAAGAAGATATATCCACATCTCTTCGAACCCGGAGAAGTTCTAAATTAAGATACTAATCATTTTCTTGGTATTTATTTATAAGTTGGCATGTTATTCTTGCATTTGCTTGTTGGGTGTTTGAACTGAATGGTTGATGTTACACCCTTAGCCTAGTAAGAGTAATATCATCTGAGTACGAATGTTCCCAAGTGGGATATATTGTAACATCTCGCAAATTGAAATAACTAGGAAGAAGTTAACAATTGGAAATAGTGATTTTTGGGGAAAATGAAAATCTGGAAATTTGTTTAAGTTAAGTTAAGAATAGGTTTTGATCAATTTGAAAGAACCATAACTCCTTGATCAAGATGAGTTAGGTGTCGTTCCAGCTATCGTAGGAAAGATCTTGGAATTATATTTCCAACGCCGCCGAGTTTGCATGATTTCGAGTTCGTATGAGTGAGATATGCCCTTTGAAAGTTGGTCTATTTGAATAAGGAAAGTCCAATCCGAATATTGGAAGGGTAGTTTGGTCTTTTCCTTACCCTATTATTTAAATTTCGTTTTTGGTAAGTATATAAGGGTCTAAACTGAAATTGGTCAGTTTACGCTATAGAAATTAGAGTCAGGGTTTTTGGAGAAAGAACGCAAGAAAAGAGAAAAGAGGAGAAAGTTCAAGATTCTTCGATTTCTTGGAGATTTGCGTGTGGATTTCGTCAAGAGGTGATCCCTACGAGGTATGTGAGATCACATAGCATTGGGTTAGTTAACCCACACGCCAATCATGATTCAATTCAGCAAAGTTTATTAGATTTGAAAGTAAATTCTTTGAATTCTTGATGAAGTTTGTTTGAATCCTTGTGGGTTTTGTTGTTGGAGTTTTCTTGAGATTGATTCATGTTTTTAGTTGTTTTTTCGAGTAGAATCTGATGTATATTGAGGGAATAAATTATTCTAAGTGTTTGGGGAAAGAACTAATTGAGTTTAGAGACAAAAAACGGAGAAGAAAAATTGTCAAATGACTGGGGAAAAGGTGGGGCGTTTCGTCAGCCAACGCGCCCCAAAATAGTTTATGAACTTTCACCCTTGGGGTGCCGCACCAGCCAGCGAGCCCCTGGACTGTCTCTGAACTTCAAGGGTTGGCGTCCCGTGCCTCTCAGAGCGCCAGGGACGCCAGCTCTTCCCATTCTTCCCTTATCTTTTCGTACTAATTTCTTAGCAATGTACCTATGTTTTCTAGTTGATTCCAACACTCTTAGGATCATCTAAACATCATGAAATCATCCATAAACATGAGATCATGAACCTTGAATCCATAATTCAATTCAAGGAAAGTTAAGAGTCAAGTCTAGAAGTTAAGAAGCAAGTCAAGAGAAGTTCATAAAGTTTTCAAAAGTCTTTGACAAATGTTTTAACTTTGTTTTAAGACTTAAAGTTCAAGTTGAGTAAGGAGTAAAGAGTTGAGTTCATTTCTCCAAAATCTATAAGGGAACTAAGTATTCCCAAGATTTAAAATGTTTGCACATTTGAGAAAGAAAGGGAACATTGACTCCAAGAGAGCTTTTAAGCTAAAGTTTTGAGTGATTATCTCAAACAAAAGAAAGAAGTTTTGATATAAATCATATGAGCTAAGTACATTTTAGGAGTAGTATTGAGCACCGATATGGGGATACGAGTTCATATTAACTCAAATCTCCATAAACCATGTAGCCATCATGGGTAGTAAAGGATCACACTTTTTAGATGACTCCTTAAGATGCTTTTAGCATAGACTAGTGGATCCACTTAGTTAGGCATTCTATATGACAGTTCTGGCAGTGTGGGCAAGATGATGTATCACCACTTAGGCTCATAGTGGTGGTTGTCGGTTAGAGAAACTCCCGCAGAAACTATATTACTTTAATATATAAGTAAAGTTGAGTTTGTTATTGCATTTTATTTAACGAACTAAGTTGTTTTCTACTGTTTTAAAGGCTTTCTATATATTGCATGTGTTTTATTGCTTTATATTGAGTTAAGTTATTCAAGAGTTGAGTAAAGCCAAGGTAAGTGTTTCTTTCAGATTATTTTCAAGCTTAAGTTATGTTTAGCATTCCAACTCGCATACTCGTACATTCAATGTACTGATGCCAGTTGGCCTGCATCTTATTATGATGCAGACTCAGGTAACCAGGATCATCACCCAGCGCCTCGTTGGTCCAGTTTAGCACTCAGAGTCAGTTGGTGAGCCTCCTTGCATTCTGGAGGACTCCTTTTATTTTGCTTTCAGTATTTCATTGTTAGGATGATCGGGGGTCTTGTCCCGATATCCCTCTTTGTTTTAGATGCTTCATAGACATATAGTATTAGTGCTCTAGTCTTATTGATTTCATATGTATACGTTTTAAGACTTGAGTTGCCGTTTTGGCTAAGATATTATTTCTTAAGTTATTGCATGAGTTATACTTCTTGTGTTTAAGTATTCCACTAAGTAAGTAAGCCAGGCCAAGGGTTCGCTTGGTGCCAACAATAGTTCTCGAGTTCTAACCACGTCCAGGGTGTAGGTTCGGGGTGTAGGCTCAAGGATTGACAGTCTGGGTCGTGACAAATTTGGTATCAGAGCCTAGGCTCTTTGATCTCGATGTACCAAAACCAATCGAGTAGAGTCTTGCGGAACAGTATGGAGACGTCTGTACTTTTCTTCTAGAGGTTATAGGACTTTAGAAAATCTCTCTGTTTCTCTTGTCTTTTTTCGTGTTATAACTTGATTCCAATTGGTATCTGACGATTCAAATTGGTATCTAACCTCCTTTACTCTTTTGTCCGCAGATGGTTAACACTAGGTTCAACGATGTCAGGCCCATACCTCCCGTCAATGCTTTAACTGAGAAATCTACAGCGAGAGATCGCGGTTGAGGAAGGGGTAGAGGAAGAGCTAGGGGTAGAGGCAGAGGAAATGTAGCGCCTACTAGGGATGGAGCACCGGTTTGAGATGCTTCTAGAAAGAGAATGTAGAAGTGGAGAACGTGGGACAAGAGGATGAGGTATAGGCTGAGACTACATGTATTTCTCTCTTAGACCCAATGTTAGCTCAACATATCATGTAGTTCTTGAAATGATTGGTTGGTCCTGGAGTGCTTCCCTCTGTTCAAGCAACTCAAGCTCTCACCAATCCCCCTATTGCTATCATTATCCCCAAGGTGGGTGGAAATGTAGGTAATGATGCTTTCTTCTGTCCTTTGTTGGGTCCTGTTATGACTAGTAATGAGCATGAGATGTTGACTAAGTTCTTGAAGTTGAAACCGTCTATGTTCCATGGTTCCGAGAATAAGGATGCATATGAGTTCATCCTAGATTGCTATGAGAGGCTTCATAAGTTGGGAATTGTCCATCCGCATGGAGTTGAGTTTGTGACTTTTCTGCTCCAAGGTGAGGCTAAGCAGTGGTGGAAAACCTGGGCTTATGAGGAGAGATTATCCCCACCCGCACATGTTAGATTCCACACAGCAACAATCTAGAGCAGTGGTACCTACGGGAAATGGTAATAATGGTCGAGGGCGTCCACAAGGTGGGCGAGGAGGAAATCAACGAGGCCTCAAATATAGGGGAAATGGTAACGCAGGCATAGGTACAGTGCAACCACTCTTCACAATGATAGGGCTCAGTGTTATGCCTTTCCGGGCTAGACCGAGGTAGAGGCATCTGACGCAGTGATCACAAGCACTATTCTTGTTTGTGACTGGATGGCTAATGTGTTATTTGATCCGGGTTCTACTTATTCTTATGTATCAGTGCGATTTGCCTCAGAATTTGTTATGATTTGTGATATACTCCCCATCCAGGTTTCTACCCCAGTTGGAAAGTCTGTCAAAGTCACCCATATCTATCGTGATTGTCCTATTTTGTTTATGAGTTTTCAAACTTGGGCTTATTTGGTGATTTTGGATATGATGACTTTGATATAATCTTAGGCATGACTTGGTTGTCCCCCTATTATGTTGTGCTTAATTGTAATACTAAGTCTGTAACTCTAGAAATTCCGGGAAGGGAAAAGTTAGAGTGGGAAGGGGTGTACAAGCCTAAGAAAGCTAAGATCATATCCTCCATTCGGGCTAGGAAACTGGTTGGGCAGGGTTGTTTGGCTATTTGCCTCATATTCGGGATATTGAGGTTGAGTCTTCATCTACTGAGTCTATTTTTATGGTGTCAGAATTTAGAGAAGTGTTACCTAATGATTTGGAACCTGGTACTCGTCCCATTTCCATCCCTCCATATCGCATGGCTCCAGCAGAATTAAGAGAGCTTAAGGCTCAAATCCAAGAACTTCTTGATAAATGATTAATTCGTCTTAATGCTTCCCTATGGGGTGCTTCAGTTTTGTTTGTTAAGAAAAACAATGGTAGTATAAGGATATGTATAGATTACCGGCAATTGAATAGGGTCACCATTTGAAACAAGTACCCATTGCCTCGAATAGATGATCTTCTTGACCAATTTCAAGGTGCATCTATTTTCTCTAAGATTGATCTAAGGTCTGGTTACCATCAGTTAAAGATAGACATGGGGATGTGCCCAAGACGGTGTTTAGAACCCGTTATGGGCACTACGGGCTCCTAGTTATGTCTTTTGGTTTGACTAATGCGCATGCAACTTTCACGAGTTTGATGAATGGGGTGTTCAAACCCTTTCTCGATTCGTTCGTTATAGTTTTCATTGATGACATTTTTGTTTATTCAAAAAGTGAGGAAGAGCATGTCGACCATCTTCGTATTGTTGTGGGTGTTCTTGGGAAACAAATATTGTATGCTAAATTTTCTAAGTGTGAATTTTGGTTGACTTCGGTTTCATTTTTGGGGCATGTAGTTTCAAAAGAAGGGGAAATGATAGATCCTCAAAAGATTGAGGCGGTTAAGAATTGGGTTCGGCCTAGCTCTATGACGGAAGTTAAGAGTTTTGTGGGGCTCGCTAGCTACTATCATCAATTTTTGAAGAACTTTGCTTTTATTTCCACTTACTTGACAAATTTGACCAAAAAAGAGATACCATTTGAATGAACTGAAAAATGTGAGAAGAGCTTTCAAAAGCTCAAGACTCTTTTGACCACCGCACTTATTCTAGCACTACCCGTTAAAGGTAAGGATTTTATAATTTTTTGTGATGCTTCACATTCAGTTTTGGGTGTTGTGTTAATGCAGGATAAGAATGTCATAGTCTATGCATCGCGACAGTTGAAGGTGCATGAGTGGAAGTATCCAACACATGATTTGGAGTTGGCAGCGGTAGTGTTTGCTCTTAAGATTTGGCAGCATTATCTTTATGGTGTTAAGTGTGAGGTGTTTACTGATCATCGTAGCTTGCAGCATGTCTTCACTCAAGAGGATCTGAATTTGAGATGTGAAGGTGGATGGAGTTACTCAAGGATTATGATGTGACCATTCAATACCATCCGGGTAAGGCTAATGTAGTGGTAGACTCTTTGAGTCGAAAAGCGATGAGTATAGGTAGTTTAGCTTGCTTGAGTGTAACTAAGCGACCTTTGGTTAAGGAAATTCAGACCTTGGAGTCTAAATTCATGTAGTTGGGCATCTCAAAAAAAGGTGGAGTGCTAGCTAGCATTGAGGTTAGGGCCATGCTCATTGAGGAGATCAAGGCCAAACAACTTGAGGATGAAAATTTGAATGAACTTAAGAAGAAGACTGTGATTGGTAAGGCATAAGAGACCACTCTTGATGCGGAAGGTGTGCTCAGTTTTAAAGAAAGGATTTGTGTTCCTCGAGTTGAAGGCTTGATTTATAATTTATTGACGGAGTCTCATCGTTTGCGATATTCCATTCATCCGGGCGTGACCAAGATGTATCGAGATTTGAAACGAATTTATTAGTGGTCGGGCATGAAGAAAGATATAACGGAGTTTGTGGCTAAGTGCTAAAATTGCCAACAACTAAAGTATGAACATCAAAGGCCTGCAGGTTTGCTTCAGAGAATGCCAATTCCGGAATGGAAGTGGGAAATGATAGCAATGGATTTTGTGGTTGGTCTTCCCAATACTTTGGGGAAATTTGATTCTATTTGGGTAGTGGTTGACAGATTGAGTAAATCAGCCCATTTTATTCAGGTAAGAATAAATTATAATGCTAAACAATTGGCTAAGGTTTATGTGAAAGAGATAGTGAGGTTGCATGGGGTGCCCCTTTCTATCATCTCAGACGGTGTTATGTAGTTTACCTCCAAGTTTTGGAGGGAGTTACATGATGAATTGGGCACACAACTCACTTTTAGTACAACCTTCCATCCACAGACGGACGGACAATCAGAGAGGACTATCCAAGTGTTAGAAGACATGCTGAGGGCATGTGTGATTAATTTTGGAGGACATTGGAATACATTCTTACCTTTGTGTGAGTTCTCCTATAATAATAGTTATCACTCCAACATAGATATGGCACCGTTTGAGGCACTTTATGGGAGGGATGTAGATCACCCATAGGATGGTTTGAGGCTGGAGATGTGAAACCTTTGGGGGTTGATTTAGTGAATGAGGTAGAGCACTTTTGCCCTTTAAGCTTTGCTTTCTCGATCCACTACTATCTTACTAAAAAATAAAAAAAGAACTTCTGAGTTAAGAGAAAGAAAATAGGCAAATGCTCAAAATAAAGTGAGGAGATTCCAAGTTAAGCTTTTAGCGGCCCAGAGTAGACAGAAAAATTATACAAACCATAAAGTAAGAGATATGTCATTTCATACTGGTGAGAAAGTTCTTCTTAAAGTATCACCCATGAATGAGATTTGGCAAGAAGGGCAAGCTTAGTCCTCGATACATTGGTCCCTTTGAGGTTCTTGAATGTGTAGGGCCAGTGGCTTATAGATTGGATTTACCTCCTAACCTATCGGGAGTTCATTCGGTATTTCATGTATCCATGTTGAAGAGATATTATGGTGACGGGGATTACATCATAAAATGGGACTCAGTTGTATTGGACAAGGACCTTCAAAATGAGGAGGAACCACTTGCAATTCTTGATCGTGATGTCTGGAAGCTGAGGACCAAAGAGATTAAGTCCGTGAAAGTTCAATGGAAGCATCATCTAGTTGAGGAAGCTACTTGGAAAATCGAGAAGGACATGCGAGACAAGTATCCCTAGTTATTCGTCGATACATGTACTACCCTTATTTCTCTTTAGCCTAGTTTTCCTAAGTTTGTCACTCGGAACGAGTGATGGTTAAATTGGTATCTATTGTAACGACATGTTTCCGTCGTTATAGAAAAGTCAACAGGGAAAATTTTTGGGTCGAAAAACTTTTTCGTAGTAACTTGGAATTTCCCTAGTCCAAATTTGGACGAAATCGGAGTCAGTAAGGTCTAGGGAAATCTTGTAATAATTGGATGATCTAATTATGAATTTGATCACATCAGTAGATAGCTAAGACGTTAAGGAACCCGTATGACTTTACGGAATTGAATTCGGGTGAGTAGAACTCCCAAAACTGATCTTAACGTGAACGAGTAGTTTCTGAGTGTCATTGGTTGAAGGTGTGTTGTGAAATGGGGGTATTGGAATTATTAAATTTACTCACTAGTTCCATGCAAGCCTCTAAGGCGGGATTTTCCCGCTAGGGCGGGGCCTCTGTAGCGGGGTGAGTACTGATGTGGCGGGACAGACGCGACTTAAGTTAGAAATTAACAACAAAACATTTAATTTTGCACTTTTCGACTTTGAGAGCTAGGAGACGACCCCAGGTGTCTTCTTAACCATTTTTCACCATTCTTGAGGCTAAAGGTAAGGTTTTAACTCCCTAAATCCATTTTCCGATCCGTAGAATGTAATATAGCGGGTAATTATCTATGAGGGGGGGGTTTGATCTGGAAATTATGGTGGGAAAAGCCCTAATTGGGATCATGAGTTTGATCTAGGGTTGATAGTGTTGACTTTATTCCGAGTAATTAAGTTTCGTTTATTGATCCTAGCATTAAATTGATTGTTTGTAGACAAAAAACAAGCGAAAAGGATCTGGAAAGGGAAGAATCAGGTTTCTTAGGGGATTCAAGCTTTGTTTGACGTAGGTGATGGTTGTGATTTCATGTTGTGTGATGTATGTTTGTTCTTGATTCATTATAATACATGTATGTATGCGAGTGTTGCATTATTGTTCACACTAGTTGTAAATAAGGATAGATGAATGATGAATGTCATGAATCATGACTTGATTGTATGATTTGAGAATATACTTGTGATTGTGGCTTGTTGAATAGATCGGGTGTTGCATTTTGACACACTAACTTGGATCAGTTACCATGTTCCGGTATAAATATATGATCGGTTACCACATTTCGGCATAAACATTGGATAGGGTACCACAAACCGGTACATTAACAGTTTGGGTGTGGGTTTTATGAGAGGACCATTGACGTGACATAACTGTGTAATTGAGAATTGTGAACTTGATCGTTATTAGTAATGATATTGATATTGTATATGTTCGATGTATGCATGTTATTATTATGTTGTATTGACTTATATATGTTGCACTTAGTGGGATAGCCGCGTGGTCTTACCAGTACAATGTGGATGTGTACTGATACTACACTTGCTCTTTCTTTGTTGAGTACAGGGCATCTTCCGGCGGCTATTGACAGACCTCGCTTAGAAGATCAGTGATCATTTCAAATTCAAGAGTGATCCAATTCTTCCGGGCTTCCATGAGTTCTCTTTCTGTTTATGTCCACATTTTTGGACTTAGACTAGTTCCTTAGATTTCTTATGTTTAGTATGGGATTGTACCCTTTCTTGTTTATACTTATGATCCTTGTTAGAGTTTTGGTACATTGACTTTCAGGTTCTAGGTATTACTTCCGCATTTGTTTTGATTAGACTTTTGATTTGGAGTTTATGGGAACTCCCTATTTCTTTTCTTTAGCATTTAAACCTGCTTCCGTAACTTTAAATGCCTTAGTTTTTTATTAAGTTGTATAGTTCGTTGGTTAGCTAATTAGTATTAATGGTTCTTTCACCGACGGGTTAGGTGCCAATCACGATGATCTGGGTCGTGACAGAATATGACAGGTCGTAGTAGGTTCGACGGGTCGTAGGATGGTTTCATAGGAGAGAACCAGACTTTGAAAATTTGGACTCAAAGTTGAGGAATACAGATGGGGTCTACAGACCGTAGAAAGTTCAACGGTCTGTAGAAGGGTGTCGTGGAAAGTAAGGTGAATGTTTCTGAAGTTGGTTTTACGGTTGACCGGTATGGGTTGTAGAATGTTCTATGTACCGTGGGTCTGTACGATAGTTACTTCTTAAGGGTATTTAGGTATTTTCCTATGCATTTAAAGCATATAAAATCTCATTTTGACCCTAATTCGAAGTCCTACAACTACCTTTATATTTCTAAATCTACCCAAGCCCTCTCATTCTCTCAAAATTCCCAAGTGCATCCTCTCAAATTATCTCTCAAGTCCAAGGAAGAAATCTAGGGTTCAAGATTCAAGTCTCCTTTTTCCTTCATTTCTCTTGAGCTTTGATCATCAAGGTATGTGAGAATACATCAATGGATTTCATTCACCCGAGTCCTAAAAAAACTCAATTCTCCAAATTCAATTTCATCAAAATTGATTAGGATTTCATCCAATTCTCCATGGGTCTTAATTGTTATGATTCAATTGTTTGATTTTAGTCTTTTTATGAATAATTTGATTCAATTACATATTTTTCAATTGATTTCATATGGATCCATGCATTATTCATGATTTTGACTATGTATTTATGAAGATATGAGTTCATAAAGAAATATATGAACTTATGAATGATTATTTATGAAAATATGTTTTATGATCTAAAGGTTGTTTTTAAGATATGCATCAATGAAAATTGTGAAAGGTTTTCTCATTTTATTAAGAAATCATGATTGGTGAAAAGTTTTCTCACACATGCATGATTCATGATTTAAGGAGCTACTATATGATGATTTAAGTCGGGATTAGTAACTTAATTATGTTTTTCCATATATGATGCTATATTTATGAATATGACTATTCCGTTGAGATTTTTACTAAGTACCGAGAGGATATTAAGATGGAGGTTCTCCCGTTAGTAGAGGTCGGGTCTCTAGTACCAATCTCATTGTCCCTAACTATGTGCTCCAATAGGATTTATATTAGAAATACATAGCTAGTGAATCCACCTAATCTAGAAGTTTAAGGTCCTTGCCTTTGCAAGTAAGGACATCTCTTTTTGGTGTGGGCAAGACATAAAATTCCACGTTATAGCTCACGTGGTCTATTTCAGTTAATGGTAAGTATCCCACAAAACGAACTCAATTGTTCTTAAAGGTGTTATGAGGCTTTCAATATGCTTTTAAGATGCATTGATCATGTTCATGATTCATGCTTCTTCTTTCAAGATTTTACTACGTTTTAGCTTGGTCATGCATATCATGTTTTCCTTTATGTTCCCTTATGATCATGTTTTTACATTTTTATGTATATCTCTTACTTTGTTCATTCCATGTACTAATGAATGTTTGTGCCTATATTGTATCATAATATAGGGTCCCAACGCTTCTCCTCCTCCCACTCGGGGATAGAGATTGAGTGCTTGACCGTGAAGATTTGGTGAGTCCTCATGTTCCGAGGACCATGTCACCTTTGCTTTGCTTTCTTATGTTTTAGTTTTTATATGTTGTACGTGGTGCATGAGTTACGTTCCAACCACTTCTTTGATGTATTATATTGTCTTTTCAAGACTTTGATTAAACTTCCGCTTTGATGTCAAATGATATAAGATTTCCTACTTTATTTCTCGTATTTTCTATTATATTGTGTTGTATATATGTCAAGTAGCTTGTGTAGGTCCTCTCAAGATCTTATATGTCATGTCACATCTAGGGTGTACTTTGGGTCGTGACAATTTTCTTTGATCCATCACTTTGACATTGTTCACTAGTTCAAAAAATGATTTCAATTGATTTACCAATCTAGATAATACAAAGCATCATTAGAGACTAAAGATGAAACAATAAAAAAAATTGACTTAATAACATAAAACTCAATAACCTTTTAATTTTTGGTCTAAAACCTCATATGAATTGATGATTGAAGACTAAAAATAAGTGACTTAATAATAAACACGAGAATTGACCATTTTAGAAGTCTCAAATGCTGGTATAATCTTCTCCAAGCAAACTTCAATTCTAAGAACTCAAATTACCAACTCTATGATAAAGATGAGTTTAAGAATTGTCCTCCTCTTCTGGCTCAGGAATAACATTTGAATCAAATTTAATATGCTTCGCCAAAATAGCACATTTGTTTCTTCTATAAATTTCTCCACTTGCAATTTTAATTCCAGCTTCTGCTCCTCCATGTATGTGTTTATCTAGAGGTATTTCTGAGCCAGGGTGCATAATCTTATACATTAGTATTTATTTTTTCCTTTCTCCATCATTTCTTCTAATTGTGTATGAAGATCTTCCAATGCTTCCAAGCCATTTAATTTGCCCTCCGCATAATTACGTTGGCAATTCTCTAGTGTCACTTTAAAAAAATTGTCAATTATTTCTTCTATACTTGTGAAACCATAGGTACAAGATTTTCCACTTGGTGAAAAAAGTATAATACCAGCATCTGCTCCAGACCTAGTTGCAAGCTTGTCTGCTTGCTGCAACAAATATTTTTTTCTTTTTGAGAAGCTAATAACTTTGTGCTTTAGACTTGATCAACTTCATTTCAATCTTTTGCTTACCTTTTTTTGTCTCATTTTTCATTGCAAAAGAAAATAATGTAAAGAATAAAATAATATATGTTTGTTGAATAAGCCTAAGTAGTGTTAAGAGGAATACTTGTGTAATTTATAGTAGATGGGTGAGTGTTTTTGTCACGAGTATTCTAATATTTATATAATGTTTTCATATTATGAGTATATTATTTCGTGTGTATTAACGTGTTTAATTATTATTTTCATGTTATTACTCTATTTTCCACAGGTATTATCACGCTTATTTTATTTTTTATATTATGTTAATATATTACGTGATTATCATGATTTCCAATAAAAAATATCTTCTTATTTATTCCATTGATATTGAAAAGTAATAATGTTTCATTGAATCTAAAGATAAATAAAAAATGATTTTTAATTTTATTTTATTTTTTCATATTATGTCTATTTGTAGTGTTTATTGTCATGTTTATTTATTATTTTCATATTATAAGTCTATTTTTCAAGTATTTTGTAATGTTTATTTAATATTATATAATGTGAATCTTTTACATGATTACAACCTGCAAACTGCAAAACAATAATGTTAAATTGAATAAAATAGATAAATGAAAATAACAATGATTTAATTTATTTACGTTCTAACCACTATTGCATTATGGATTAAACTCCAAAGCTTACCCCTTAATTGTTGGAATCCAATTGTCCCGCGTAAAATTGCAAGTAGCCTAGGAAAGCCTTTGTATGCAGATGAATGTACAACTAAGGTAGGTAGAATATCATTTGCCAAAATATTAGTTGAACAGGATGTTACAAGACCTCTGCCCAAAATGATAAAAGTTCATGACCCCAAGGGACGAGTAGTAGAACAACAAATATTGTTCAAATGAAAATCAGTATTCTACCAAAAATGTCTCAAAATGGGGCATTCATGTGTGGACAAGACAATAGCAACTATACTGGTCCAGAAAAAGGTCAGGGACAAGGGCAACGGAAGGAATGAATACCTATAAGTGATAGAGACAAACATCAGGACAATGATATAGGCTAGGTTGTGACTCAAATACAAGAGGCATCCGATCTTGAAGAGGTAGATGCATCACAGGTTTAAGGAGTGGAAAATTGTTAGGTACAAAAAATATATTATAAGAGGTATCAGCAACAACCAGGGTACAGGAACAAGAATAGGAGCTAACTTAGAGAATTCAAATTATGAAGAAGGAAATTATAGTGGGAAAGCAATTGGGGGAATGAAGGTACCAAAACCCCTATTAAATATATGATAGTAACTTGGTACGTAAAAAGCTTCAATCAAGAGGTGAAGCATAAGAAGATGAGGTCATTTATAAGAAGGAATAAAGTAAATTTTATAGCAATATTTGAACATAGAGTTAGATTAGACAGAGGAAGACTTATTATAAATAAAGGTATGCCAGGATATGGGAGTGGTATACATATGCAAAAACAAATGAGAGAGGAAGGATATGGATGGTTTGGAATCCTAATGATATTAGCTTCACTAAGATGGAGGATTTAGAACAATATATTCATGAGTTGGTGGAGATAAAGCACAACAGTGTGCAATTCTAGTTTACCGCAGTATATGAGTTACACACTATAGCAAATGAGATTTCTTTATGGATACCAATGCACCAGCTAAACAAATATATCAATGACCTTGGTTGATTTATGAGGGACTCCAACTGTATTAGGATAAACATGTTGGAAGTCAAGTGCAGGAGGCAGAAACAAAAAATTTTAAAGAATGTTTGATTGGCTGCAATCTATCAGAACTACA
Source organism: Solanum chiquidenum (assembly GCA_029582725.1). Lineage (NCBI taxonomy): Eukaryota > Viridiplantae > Streptophyta > Magnoliopsida > Solanales > Solanaceae > Solanum > Solanum chiquidenum. The sequence continues at coordinate 30,859 of JAJOOS010000793.1, read as the reverse complement.
AGTAGGAGGAAGGAACTTCACTTGTAAAAATAGACATGTATTTTGTAGAATTTTCAAAGCTATAGTTAATGCTACTTGATGGAAAATATGTTAGCTCACATGCCCTAGCTATGGATCCATTTTTCTTAAACCACTCTCCTTTAGGCGTGATAGTGAAGCTCCAAAGAGAAAGCAGGAAGAGACCATTCAAATTCTACAATTGTATAGGATAACATTAAGAATTCAGGAATAGGGTACAAGCAAGTTAGCAAATACTATGTGGAGGAAAGAAAAGGGTATGGAAGAACCTAAAAATGTTGAGGAAAGAAATGTAACAACTAAATCAGGAAGAGTTTATGGGTGTCTCGAAAAGAGTTCAATAACTTAGAAGAGAACTCATAGATAAACAAAAACAACATGAGGAAAATTCCAGTACATCAAAGCATGATTGATGTAGAGAAATTACTGAGTAAAGAATTGACAAAATGGGATCTGATTGAGGAAATCATTTATAAGCAAAAATCTAGAATTCAGTGGCTTAAACTGGGTGATGCTAATACAACATATATATTTCTTTGCTATTGTGACAGACAAGAAGGCTCATAATCATATCAACATGTTATTTAAAGATGATGGTACTATTTTTAGAAAAAACATCAGATATCACCAAAGAAGTTGTGGGATTTTACAAAAGACTTCTACGACAAAATACTATCCATATGCCAATTACAAAACCAAAAGTGATACAAACAGGTACAATACTTACAAGAGAACAACAATTGTCTCTTGTACAATCATTCTTTGGTGATGATGTGAAGGAAACACTTAAAAGTATTGGGGATACCATGAGAAGATGGATTCAATTCTTATTTCTTCAAACAAGCTTTGTCAGTCATATGGGATGAGGTAACGACTGCTGTACTATTTTTTCTAAAAGATGAAATGTATGCCCCTATAAATAAAACATATGATACATTAATCTCTAAAGTGAACCATCCTACCTCAATCAAAGAATATAAACCTATTTCTTATTGCACCACACTGTATAAGATCATTTCAAAGATGCACACATATAGACTTCACAGTGTGATGGAGTACTTAGTTGATCTAGGTCAGGTTGTTTTTGTTCCTTGTAGAGTGTTGACATATAATGTGATCCTAAGCCCTGAACAGGTCAAAGGGAATGATAAGAAAGATATATCACCAAGATGCATGTTCAAGATTGATATGCAGAAGGCTATGGCTCAGTGGAATGTCACTTCTTGTAGGACGTATTAGCTTATATGAAGATTCCACACAAATTTGTATCATGGATGATGAATTGTGTCAAGACACTTTCCTATTCTATCATGATTAATGGTTTTCCTAGCCCACCTTTCTAAGCAAAGGAGGGGGGGGGGGGTAAGGCAAAGGGATCCGCTTTCTCATTACTTGTTTGTAATTGCTATAAATTACCTCACTAGCCTATTGAAGAATCTGATAACTACTCCAAGTTGTAAGTATCATCCTAGATGTCATAAAAATAAATCATACAACTAATCTTGGTTGATGACCTTTTGATATTTAGCAGAGAAGACATAACATCAACTGCCTTATTTCCTGAATGCCTCCAGGATTTCTCTAGTGTTTCTGGACTTAAAGCAAACCAAGCTAACAGTTGTGTGTACTTTGATGGAGTGTTAGAAGATACTTGTAACACTCCGGAAATTAGTAGGCTAAAATAGAGCTCAACATAGGGGTTAAGTCATAAAAATAACTCCCCATACTTAAAATGAGTTTTGTGTTAGGACGTCAAGGTACGAACCCCCAAGGACCAACCATGGGTCCTTGAGGAGGACCCCTAAAAAGGTTGTATGGGCAGTGACCAACGGAGGGACCTACACACCGTTGGTCAGTCCACGCCTCGTGGGTAGGGGCAGTAGTTCCAAACCTGCAGACCAGGCTCTCTAAACATGAACCACGCCCAACCAGGATAGGCTATGGTTCCATACACAGTCCGTAGGTCATGGGTCCGTGATTCAAGCGTGAAACTACTTTTTGGAAGTTACGCTTAGGGTCATTTTGGGGTTTTCCAATTTTAATTAATATTAAGTGAGGTCATTTAGACTATTTTAGAACACCTATATAGGTTCTTATGTCACCAAATTAAGTCATACAAGCCATTATTTCTAAAGTTTCCAAAAGAACTCATCCTCTCCAAAAATTCTCTCTCTAAAACTTCAAGGAAGAAGAAGAAGGAAGTTGGAGCTAGGATTTGAAGGAGCAAGGTTTTCTACTCTAATTATTTGGAGATTCATAGATAAGGTATGTTATTCCTTCATCCATGGATAACTTTCATCCATGGAGTCCCTTCAAAACCCTAATTTCAAAGATAAAAATTTCTCAAAAGTTAGGGTTTGACTCCAAGTCATGGATTCCTTTCAAAAATGATTTTAATGATTTATTTACTTTATATTATGATTGAATTGATGATTTATTATGGTTTTTATGTTGAAATCCCGAAGAATCCATGAAATCCCCATATTCCCAATTTATGACCCTATGATGTGGGTGAATTGATGAAAGAAGGACATTATGAGATTATGCTTGTAGTAATTGTGTTATTTGAATTATATTATTATCCATATCTAATGTAGTAATTATAGATGTGTTGATTTGATATGATCTTTGACCTTTGAAAAGACAAGATATGATATTATGCATGTTTTATAAAGGTTATGTACATGTTTTAAGAACACTTTGAGAGTGAAGTGTCCATGATTATGATAACGTTGTTGTGTTGATTGAAAGGCTATTCTCATGAAAACATAATGAACATAATGTGAAATTAGGTTTTCTCACATAATGGAGATTCTAGGTTGAAAGATTTTCTCACCTAATTGAATCTAATGCTATATGTAGACATGGACGGTGAAAGGTTATTCTCACTCATGATCTATTGATCTATCCTAATGAAACAAGTTATGACTTAATAAGTACTCCGTGGAATAAATGCTTAGAACCGAGTGAATATTGAATATGAGATGAAAGCTTTTCCGTGAGAAAGATCGGGTTTCTAGAAGCACTCTCATGAGATGGAAGCTCTCTCGTGAGAAAGGTCGGATTTATAGTAACAATCTCCTTATCCCATAAACTACGTGCTCCCGTAGGATATTTAGCTAGTGGATCCACCTAAAGCTAACAAATGATGGCCTTACCTTAGGCAAGTAGGACAACTCTTTTTGGTGTGGGTAACACGGGATTCCATGTTAAGCTCACATGGTCTATGTCGGTTAAGGCTTATTCCCACTATGACAACAATATGAACAACAATATGAATTATGAACTATGGTTACTCAAGAAGCTTTACTTAGCATGGGTGGGATTATTGGATCTTATTCATGCATTGCACAAGTATGCTTTGAGGGTACTTGTGGTATATTTCTCTTATGATATGATGATTCATGTAATGAGCATGCTTATGACTTATGCTTTTCCATTATCTTCAAAATGATGCTTTAACTTTGTAAATTGCATGCATTCAACAAAAATGTCCCTTTTAGCATGTTTTCAAGGTTTTTATGTATGGCTATCATACTTAGTGCATTTTTGTACTAACCCATATTTTTCTTATATTTTCCTCAAATGTAGGGTCTGGTTCTCAAGGTAGTCCTCATTGTGGCTAAATCTTGGATTTGCTTATTTCTCCTAGCTTGTGGGTGAGTCCTCATGATTCGAGGACGGATGTTTTCACTTAGAAGTTTCATTCTTGTATTTTTTTCGGACTATGTTGTATGAACTGTGTCCCTATTTGATTCAAGTATTGTAATAGATGGCTATATTGAGACAAGTCTAGACTTTTGCTTTCCCTTTATGAAAATTTTTGGACTTAAAATGCATTTTTACTCTTTATTGTTCTATGCCCATGTTATGATACACTAAAAGGCTTGTATGAGGCTTTTCGAAGTCTTGTACACCGTGTCACATTTACGGGGTAATTCTGAGTCGTGATAAACTTGGTATCAGAGCACATGATTTAGAATGATCCTAGGATTATGTCTCATAAGCCACGTCTAGTAGAGTCTTGTTCATGAGTGTGAAGCACGCCACATTTATGAATGAGAGGCTACAAGATTATTAGGAAACTATAGTTCTTTCATTACTCTTAAGTCGTGCCATAGAAATAGCTCTATAAAGTCCCCCTCTTAATCATTTTCTTATGTCTTCAGGATATGAATACACAAAAGGCTAACGCTAGAAGAATGGAGGGTGATAATGTGAATGAAGAACCTCTTCAAGCTAATCAAGCTCCAATTGATCCTTCGTCTATGTCGAATGCAGAGATTAGGTCGGCTTTTCAAATGTTGGCTCAAGCCATGACGACAGAAGTGAATTGGGAGGTGGTAGTTCCGGTGAACCCAATAGTGGGTATGAATGCTTCAAGAGTGAGGGATTTTATGAGGATAAATCCTCCGAAGTTTTATAGCTCTAAGGTGAAGAGGATCCTCAAGAGTTTATAGATGGTCTCTAAGGTGTTGGACTTTGTGGGAGTGACTCAAAAAGAGAAGGAGGAATTGACCGCTTACCAACTCAAAGGGGTTGCTCAAGAGTTTATAGATGATCCATTGAGCTATCATAATAAAACAAATTATGACTTAATAAGTACTCTGTGGGTAAAATTCTTAGCACCGAGTGGCTATTGAATATGAGATGGAAGCTCTTCCGTGAGAAAGGTCGGGTTTCAGGAAGAAATCTCATGAGATGGAAGCTCTCCCGTGAGAAAGGTCGGGTTTCTAATAACAATCTCGTTATCCCATAAACTATGAGCCCCCGTAGGATATTTAGCTAGTGGATCCACCTAAAGCTAACAAATGATGGTCTTACCTTAGGCAAGTAGGACAACCCTTTTCAGTGTGGGTAACACCAGATTCCATGTTAAGCTCACATAGTCTATGTCAGTTAAAAATTATTCTCATTATGACAATAATGTGAACAAGAATATGAATTATGAACTATGGTTACTCAAGAAGCTTACTTAGCATGGGTGGGATTATGAGATCTTATTCATGCATTGCACAAGTATGCTTTGAGGGTACGTATGGTATGTTTCTCTTATGATATGATGATGCATGTAATGAACATTTTTATGACTTATGATTTTCCATTATCTTCAAAATGATGCTTTAACTTAGTAAATTGCATCCATTCAACAAAAATGTCCCTTTTAGCATGTTTTCAAGGATTTTATGCATGGCTATCATACTTAGTGCATTTTTGTACTAACCCATATTTTTCCTACATTTTCCTCAAGTGTAGGGTACGATTCTCAAGGTGGTCCTCATTGTGGCTAAAGCTTGGATTTGCTTATTTCTCCTAGCTTGTTGGTGAGTCCTCATGATTCGAGGACGAATGTTTTCACTTAGTAGTTTCATTCTTGTATTTCCTTTTCGGACTATGTTGTATGGGTTGTATCCCTATTTGATTCAACTATTGTAATAGATGGCTATATTGAGACAAGTCTAGACTTCCGCTTTTCCTTTATGAAAATTTTTGGACTTGAAATGTGTTTTTACTCTTTATTATTCTATGCCCATGTTATGATACACTAAGAGGCTTGTATGAGGCTTTTCAGAGTCTTGTACGTCGTGTCACATATAGGGGGTACTCCTGGGTCGTAACAATACTCAATAATTAATATTACATCAAACATGGTTTATAAAGGGATTACTCCCCTTCAAATACCTGGGAGTGCCTCCGAGTTCAAAGAAGTTGTCATTAGGACTATGTCAATCACTCTTAGATAAGATATTGGGAAGAATTACAATATGGACAATAAAATTCTTATCTGGAAATCTACAATTAGTAAACATTGTTCTAACATCCATGCAAACATTCTAGACACAAATTTTCATGTTGCCTAAGTAAATAATACAAAGAATAGAAATAATGTATAATAAATTTCTATGAAATGGTAAGGCACAAAATAAAGGGAAGGCACTTATAGCATGAGAAATATCTTGCTAGACATAAGTAGCTGGTAGACTCAATATTATAGATATTTATGTATGGAACAAAGTAGTTGTAATAAAGCATATATGGAATCTCAACAAAAAATGGATAAATTGTGATTGTATGGGTCCATACTTTCTACCTTAAAGGCAGGAATCCATGGAAGGTGATAGCAAATAAAGTTTCTTGGATTGTGAGGAAAATACTCCATTCAGGGTAGTGACTTGAAGAGATGGACTTGCAAATGACAGAAACCATGGACGCAGATGAGTTTAGCATTAAAACAATATACAAAAATCTAAGAGAAGAATAGAACAAAGTTTCATGGAGAAGAATGACATGTAACAACCTGGGCAACCCTAAATGGATCTTTTCCCTCTACTTAGCTATACACAAAAGACTTTACATCAAAGATAGACTGGGTAAATGAGAGATTATTACTGATGTAATATGTTCATTATGTAGTACAAAACCTGAGACACATCAACACCTTTTTTTCAATTGTACCTTCTCAAGGATGATATGGCGGAAGATTCTGATTTGACTATCAATTAATAGGGGTAGCAATGGATGGAATGAAGAGCTGACTTTGACTAAAGACTATGCTTCCAATAAAGCAGTATAAGCAAAAGTATACATAATGACTCTAGCAGTAACAATGTATCATATTCAACAGGAGAGGAACTATATAATTTTTTCAAATAAGGAAAGGACCATAGAGGTGATCACAAGATTAAGCATTTAAGATTTACACTGTAGAGCTAGTATGAGTCCTAGACTTATGACAATTATGCATATATATAATTTCTATCCTTATAATAATTTGCTAGCATGAGTTAAAGTCTTGAAATAGCTGGGCTCTAAGAGTAGAAACTGTCCATATCCAAAGTTTCATCATTGTACATATTGCAAAATCTAGTAATACGAATTACAGTTCCCAATAAAAAATATATTTATATATATAATGTTAATTTATAAAGGGAACATTGAATCCCCGGTAGAGTTTTCTCCATGTGATCAATATGCCACGAGTTTGAACCTTGGAAGCAGACATTAATGCTTGCATTAGGATAGGCTGGCTACCTAACACCCTTTCGGTGCGATCATTCTTCAGACCTTGCTAATATAGAATGCTTTGTGCACGAGACAACCTTTTAAAAATTATATAAATTTTAATTCTATACTATGAATGAAAATGAAACTTTCCAAATAGCTAGTTTTATTCTTCATTTATACTTGCATTTTCTCCTAATGTGATTCAAGAGAAAAATCTCAATAACTCTTTTTTTTCTAAATGCATTTTGTTCATCTTCCAGCAAAACGTTACAGATGATATGAGGGAGATTACAATCAGTGAATTACTATTCCCTCATCTCTATGAGATAAAGAAAATGCAAAGGGTGGATTTTATATTTGGTTATATTAACCAAGTAAGCCAATACACTAAAATCTGATACTATGTACTGCCAGTACACAAAAATTCCCTCAGGGAGGTTCCCAAATCAGATCATTCCTCTTCTTCTTCATGGTTCAAAAGTTAATCATCTCCCACCTCTCCATGTTCATTATTCCTTTTACTCTAGTTGGTAACTCTGTAAAAGCATCATAGACCATGTTGTTAGGATGTCGTAACTAAGAGATGCAAGTAGATCTGCAACTTTATTTGCCTCTCTGTAGCAGTGGCTTAAAATGAAGTTAGTAGTCTCCATCTGAGCTTTCAACTCTTTCACTTCATCATAAATTCTCCATGGTGTGAAGTTGATGTCATTCACTCAATCCACCAAGAGCTTGGAGTCACTTTCCTCTAAAATATAATCACATTCATTCCCCACACTCCATTCAACTCCATACAACAATGTTTTAGCCTCTGCCCAATAATTGGTACCCTGTCCAAGATTCAATGAGCAAGAAAAAATGAGATGCCCAAGGTGGTCTCAAATCACCCCTCCTCCTTCACAATAACCATCCTTACAACTTCCATTAGAATTAATCTTCACAAAGCTGTTAGAGGGCTTTAACCACTTAACCTGAACAATTTTGTTGGTGTAGATGTTGCTTATTAACAAGCAATAGGCTGATTTCCATGGTCTACCTTAATCTTCTCAAATTGTCCTTTAAGAATCAGGACTAAAGATGTAGAGATATTGTTAATAATTTTCCTTGTGTTGTAAATATCCTTGCCGTATTTAGCTCCACGTCTTGCTTTCCACAATTCCCACAAGGTAATAGCAGGAAGACATTTCATTAGCATGTTTAGGACTGGATTCTTTGTTTTCCAAGTCCACCAAAACTTGATTAACATTCTAATTGGAATGTTATCGAAAGGAATCCTAGTGGTCCACAAAGAATTGACCAAATATTTTTTGAAAATTCCCCAGAGCAGCTAAAGTGGTCAAGATCTTCCTCCTGAGGTGATTTACAACAACAACATCTTGACGGCATAACAATTCCCATCTTTGTGAGTCTAGAATCTGTGGGGATTCTGTCTCTCACTACTCTCCACGGGATGAAACTCATCTTGAGAGACACTTTCTTATACCAGGTATTGGAATTAAATCAGCTCTTATCATTCTTCTGTCTCTGAATTTCCCAGGCCGAGTCCACTGTGAAGGAACCAATTTGAGTTGGAGTCCAAATAGGCCTATCATCAATATTCAAGTTCAAATTCACATTCATACTATGAATATGCTCCATCACATGGTTAGGTATGAAAACGTTCCAGCCTCCCCAATGTCATTGGCCATTGATGTAGATATCATAAATATTTTGCTCCCTTGATTTTCTATCATCAGGGAATAATTGTCAGAGGGCTCCAAATCCTGTCCAATTATCTTGCCACATTGACATCTCCTCTGTCTATTTTCCATAGTAGATACTGATACATAGTACTTTTAATTTTGCACATAGCATTTCAAGAGTGAGAGTTTCCCGAGTACCATATCTTAATCACAGGATGAATCCTTTGGCAATACTTATCCATTAGAAACTCCTTCCATAAAGAGTTGGTAGCCCTTAAGGTCCACCATTATTTGGTAGTAAAAGCTTTAAGAATATCTTGAAGTCTTCTTAAGGAGACATATCCTTCATCATATGGGTAGTACATGGAGTTCCAATAAGCCTAGTAAATTTTCTTTTTCTCACCCGAACCACCACAAAGAAACCTGTTAAACTTTTTTTTCATTTGGTTAAGAACACCAATAGGAGGATGAATTACTTCTAGGGTGTAGACTGGAAGCGAGAGTAGTACATGCTTATTAAAACACTTCTTCCTCCTATTGATAGAAATTTAGTTTGCTAACCCCCGATCCTCTGAAGTATTTTGCTCGTCATTTTAGAGAATAGAGCATTATTCTTCATTCCTTCATATAGTGGGCAACCCTAGTACTTGATTGGTAGGATCTTGTAAGTCATACCAGTGATCTCATGAATCTTTTGCTTAGCTTGAGAGTGATCTTTTCTATATAGTGACACACTAGATTTCATCTTGTTAACCTTCCGTCCTGAAACTTTTTCATAGGTTCCCCAAACTTTCATCATCAATTCAAGAGATCTCCTGCATCCACTAGAAAATAAGATAATGTCATCAGCAAATGCTAAATGATTAATGATTGAATCCTTTTTATTCATGCTAAAATCAATGAATTCAGGGTTATGATTGAGGTTGTTAAGTTTAAAAGAGAGAAATTCAGCACTATTAACAAACAAGGAAGGAGAGACAGGGTCTCCTTGTCTTAGACCCCTCTTGGATTGAAAAACATCATACCTACTCCTATTAACTAGTAGGGAATACCAGTTACTGTGTATATGCCTAAAAATCAAGTCTATCCATAATTCACAGAACCCCATCCTTCTCATGAGAATGCACAAATATGGCCAGGAGACTCTATCATAAGCTTTAGTCATGTCTAATTTAAGAACAACATTGCCTTCCACATTAATATAACCAATGTCCTGAATGATTTCTTGAGCAAGAAGAATGTTCTCAGTAATAGATCTACCCTTGATGAAACCACTTTGGTTATTACAAATCAATAGTGGAAGCACTTTACTAAGTCTAGAATTCAGAACTTTAGAGAAAATTTTACTGATTACATTACAAAGGCTAATGGGTCTCATGTCAGAAAATTGTTGAGGGTGAATAATTTTGGGGATCATGGCCAATAACTCCAGTTCAATAAAATATTATAAGATGATTTTACACCTCAAATAGTTACATTCATTATTAATTTTTAATACTGATTAGCTTCATTGAAGTTGTCAAACTAATTACTTTCCCTTTTTAGAATTATCTTTTTCTCTTTTAGTACATTTTCAAAAAAAAAAATTGTACGAAATATTGATAATTTTGTGTCCAATAAAATTAAATTTATAATGCATACACAACTCACATAACAATGTGCTCTCTAATACACTTTAGACCTATAGTTATAATATTTCATTAAGAATACAAATGTCGTTTATGTATTCCATCTGAAATACATAAAATATGATTTAACACCTGATCTATTTCAATACTAATCCTTATATTGATTTTGTCTGTTGGCTTAATCAATTCTTAGTTCTTATTTGTCCTAGCTTGTTCAACTGTCGTGTAGATCAATCTTGGATTTCAATTGCATTGTTTAATAAATAAGACATTAATGCAAGGTAGACCATATTTCAAGCGCTTCATCTTATCTTTTTTATCCCGGTCTTTCTAATAAACATCAACTCTTTCATGATTTTTGACATCCCTCATGGAGTGTAAAATCACTTAAATAAAGTTCATCATAACATCATTGATAGTTCGTAATGTAGAAGAAGATAGCTACGTCCTTATTCGCCTCCTTACGCATGAAAAACCAACTGATGCAAACAACCTTCTTCCTACTAAGATTTCTATTGTCAAAATCACCCTTCTAATAGCTAGTCAAGTGAAAAATACATCTTTCTCGACACATTTGAAGTCCATATTGCATTACATGGGAAAACTTGCTCCCCCAAACTAAAATCTTTATATAACCCAAAATGTTTAAATGTGAATGTTCCATTGAGACAAGTGAAAATGAATTTCTCGGAACTATAGATCTTATTACACCTTGAGTACTTGTCAAGAAAATAGTATCACCCTTTGCCTATAAGGCATCTAACATGTGATCCGTGAATAAAAATTGAAAAATGATATTTTTGGGTCCACACATTCAGTTTCATGTAGTTCAAGTACACACGACACCTTGTAAGTAGCCCCACTAAAATCAACTCATTTTTGTTATTTGGAACCATATTGATCCCACCTTTCTATAACATACATTGAAGATGGCTTACTCATTTACTGTTAGAGATATGGTAAACACACTTGCATTCATCCATTTAATGATTTTCTTCTTTATCATCTTTTGCATCGATGGATTTAACCTACGCTGATGCTCAATACTAGAAATGTAATCTGACTCTAACTGAATTTTATATGAACAAGTATCAAGAGGGATTGCAATGATATATGTTATGGTCCATCTGATAACTCTCTCAATACTGATACACGATCTCCTACTTGTCACTCTAATACGTCTACTGCAATAATCACTGGCTAAGTGCCCCCAAAATGCATATCGTAGAGAAGAGCGGAAAGCCTTAAGCTCTAACACGGAAAGCTCTTAAATAGAAAGCTTGGTTAGTGGGGTCTCATGATTTTTTAAGTCAAAATCCAGCCTCTTTGATGCATAAGAATAAAAACACATGCTAGCAAATGCATTTTCAATCTCTTTATATATATTCTCAGTTGTCACACCCATTAAAGTTCATAATAATTACAGCTTAAATTCTCTACCAAAAATTGGCTCTCAATTGAAATTTCAAACTAAGTTTCATCAATCACATCAATAATGGATACCTCATTCATTTCGCTTAGCTACTTCATTGCCCAATAGATATTAAAGATTACCTCTTCATTATTTAACTAACTAGAACTTTAGTTCACCACTCTTTAGGTGTCATTACGATCTAGAAAATTGGGTAGGAATAACAACAATGATTGTTATTAATACTCTCTGCCTTCATTTTTACTTATCACTTATCCCTAAAATAGATTTTTATTTTTACTTGTCACTTTTTGATATATTAAGAAAAGAGAATTATTTTTTCCATGTTTTACTCCTTAGCATTAAATACTATTCTCCAAATCATTTTCCAAGAGTTAATACTAAACATCAATTAATAGGGGTAGTGTAATGAAATACATATATCAATAATTATTTTCTTAATGAGTGTGTCAAGTCAAACAATGACAAGTAAAAATGAACCGATGGAGTACATCTTAATTCTAAGTATGCTTGCAAGCCCATATAAGTGAAAGAAGTCCATTTAACTAATTTTTACTTAAATAGATCACTCATATTTTCTAAATGAGTATAAATGGATTGGCCTATTTGAAAGCTTATACAAATATGGACAAAGTGAAAATACAAAAAATCATAGACCCATATATGATCCATTTATAATAAAAATCCTTCATTGCACTAAAAAATATTTATTTTATTAAGTCTTTTAAAAAAAAATATAAATTGAATTTCTTTTTAAAAATCATTGGGGGGGGGGAGTTGGGTGGGGTAGGGGGTTAGGGTGGAGGTGGGTGGAGGGGCAAGAAGTTTAATTTGTTTCTTTTGAAATTTCTTTTAAATTGTTTTTAAGAAATTGGTGGTGGGTGGGCAAGTCGGTGGGCGATTTTTTTTTTTTATCTTTTTATAAAAGAATTGGGGTGGTGAAGGTGGGGTGGGAGTGGGTGATGGGGTATGGGGGTAAATTTTTATTTTTTTTAAAAATAAAATTTAGGGGTGAGGTGGGGTTGGGGTATCTGACAATTTTGCTTTGATTTAAATTTTTTTTGACTTTAGAAGATTAAATTGATTTTGAACCATTTAATCTAAATTATATTTGACCAAATCCATATTTACCTATATTTTATATGAGTGAATTGTAATCCAATGCATTTTGGCTCAATCCATAATTAACTCGATCCAAATCCGATCCAATCCAATCATTTATCACCCCTAATTCGTTATAAGATTTTTATGTCACTTCATTTAAATTTATCTTAGTCCAATTTTTAAAATAATTTTCTAGCAGTAACAGTAGTCTATAAATTTCATTAATGAAAAGGGTTATGCCCTTTTTATTTCTCTTCTATAGTAGATCACTTGTTTTTCAATAGTATTAATCAATATCACAAGTCATCAAAAAATTCTCAAATACTCCCTTTCATATATTAATTAATATTAATTAAAGTCTATTTATTACATGAACAGTTGCATTATTTCTTAAGAAACATAAAACTCATTAAAAGTTTATAACTTGTGCACTCAAAAACAACTTATTATTCCACGCTAACACATTGCAACTCTTTATATAATTCACCTATATATCGTCTATCATCTAAATAAAGCAAACTCGAGGATTGGTATCTTGCGCGCTAATTTTATTGATCTCGAGTGATTTGATTTTGCAAGTTTGTGGTTTATTGCGCCCTTTATAAGCTTTACAAATGTATGCTATAAAATTCTGATAATCCTGCAATCAAAAGTAAAATATATTCATTCATATTATACGCGAATGAATTTAAGAGAGAGAGAGAGCGAGCGAGAGAGGGGACTAACTTCTTGAAGTGGCTGATTATTTACTAGCACCCATGGTACAAACCTATGAGCAGGTTTTAATTTTGTTGTTTCATCTGCATATGCTGTCTCTAGCTGTAAGTTCATTTTACATTAGAAATTTATCAGTTTCTACTTAATTAGAAACAAAAAAAATACAACTAATTATATTTCTTATTTTTTGAGTTTTGAATGATCAATAGACAACAATAGTGAATAAATTCAAATTTTTAACGGAGTAAGCCATTTTTTTAGGGAATCTTACATAAGTATACTATATTAAGAAGTGTTTAACAAATATGCTACTATATTTTATTTTTAAAATGAGGAATTGTTTTACCCAAATGATCTATTATTTTAATTAGTTAATAAAAAAAATAGAACTCTTTTGAAACTAGTATAAACTTATTTCACGTAACGACTTATGCAATAGTTTTGTTTTTAAATTTTTAATAGGTAATAAAAATTAAGGTGGATGACGTTTGAGAGTAAATCGAGCACAATATGAATATAAATCATATTTATCAATAACATTGTTTTGTTCAACTTAACCTCTTTTTTAAAAAATATTTCATTATTGATGTAATTATATTTTTAGATTGATAGATAACACGGGCGTCTAATAATTGTCTCCCTACAACTTGTCATTAAATATAGTGATATCATACAACCTGATCTTTGTTATCCTGGATTACAATTTATTGCTTTTATATTACTCGATTAATACTACTATAATATAGATCTGATACTTGAATAACTTGTAATTATTCATATCTAATCCAGCCTGAAGCAACTCATACAATAACACAAGTATAACAAACACAAAAAAGTTTTTTAAAAAATAATAGAAAGGAGGAACACCAAACCCTTCTCTTTTAATCAGATGCACAAAGATTGAAAAATTATCCAAGGAAAATGACTAATTTTCCGATTGTGAAAGGTTTTTATTCTAGGACGATGCCATATATAACTCCCAGTAATGGGCAAAATCAAACTCAACCCGCGACCCAATCTATTTAAGTTTGGGTTGGTTATTGATCCGTCCATTTGTTAGTTCAACTCATTTTAACCCATTAAAAATTGGGTTGATACAACCCAAATTGATTTTTGAGAAATCTTGTCAAAATATTTTTAATTTTATTTTATATGCCATACATAGTTATAATAAAGAAAAAATAATTTTATTAGGTACTAAAAGGTTATAAAATAACAAATAAAGCTATTAAAACTTAGTAAAAATTGGACGGGTTGGGTTATAACCCATTACCTAACCCGTTTTGACCCAACTCATTTCCCCAAACAAATTTAGGTTGGTTAGGTCTTGATCTGTTTATTGTCTTGACCCATTTTGACTTGCTCAAATTTAATTCAACCCACCCAAATAACAGATTGTGGGGGACAACTACGTACTAGGTGAGACCTAGGTTGTGTTTTAAATCTCAAAAATGTAACCATCAATAACAAAATACATTTTTTTTAAAAATTAAGCGGGGTGGTAGAAATGTTATTGATAGTTACATTTTATATTTAATTAGATCATGCCCGATATACCGTACAAACTTTCAAACGCCGCAAATCATTAATGCGTTTTTCCGGCTATTAAAACTTTAAAATATAAATAGTGCATGGATCCTTTCAGTGAAATATGTTTATACTAATTTTGAATTTTTTTGAACATTTATATCAACATTTTGACCAATAATCAACGGGAGTTAGAGAGACGAGTGCAACTAGTTTTGTTCTTACCCGATATCCAAGTCCATTATTGTAGCAATTCTCGATGGGATTTTGGTTCAAACCAGTTGAAGCAAAACAAGATTGCCACGATGAGTGTTTGTTTTGCAGATGCAATTGTTCTATGCAACTTATAAGCTTGAAGTGTGTCTCCTGTTTCATCAATTACTCCAACAAACAACTTGTGGAATTAGTATAAACCTTTGAGTTAATTAACTAAATAAATATCTGACACTTTTTTTTATATATATATATATATATATTAATTGTTCTTATATAATGCTGGCTATTTTCACACTTAATGTTTTGGGATTAACAATTTATTGTATAGTATGTGTTAGCACACTACGATAAATAAAGGATTTTATGATAATAAATAGCGTCAATAATATAATATTGGATGTTATAACCATCACTCTATATAGATATTGCTAAAAGTTGTACAATTCTGAATGCAATAACATTAACTCAAACATCGTTAAATATTTTAAATTATTTTTTATTGTCATTAAATAGTATCTGTTTTGGTGTAATGACATGTGTTACTTACCAGATTTGACCAAACCTTGATAGCACAAGCTTCCACTGTGTTTAGCTGACACTCATCTGTTCCATGCTGCATGTTACATTCAACCATCAAATTGACATGTAAAAAAAAGCAACTTGACAAGAAATGGAACAGAACAGAATTCAGTTCTAAGGAAATTGGAGAGACTTCTTTGGGGAGCTTTAAAAGTTTGGCTATAGAATCAGTGATGAACACAGGATTTAGCATATACAATTAGTAGTGTCGGTCTATTCAGTGGTGGAGTCAAGAATTTATTGGGTGTCATAATATAATAGAAGTAGACACACATATAAAATAAGGAAAGTCAACATATAGCATATATATATAGATAAAACTAAAATTTTAATCTAGCTAAACAGTATAATTTTCTGACAAAGAATGTAATTTGACGCTCCTTAGCATGCGCAGTTGGTCTATGGTCACAATTGAACTTTTATACGGCTGTCTTGTGTCTGGGGCTATGACTGGCTCTAAGACGATAAAATTTTTCTTTCTTAAATTTTATGTTGGATCAAAAAGTCATATAAAATGAAACGGAGTGAATATTTATATAAATTAAGTACTAAAATATTTCAGCAAAGCAGTATTCGGTAATAAAGCTTCACAACTCCGCCTAAGCAAGCCTTAGGTTAAGAAGGGAAGGTTGGAAAGAAGTGTATAGCTTGCGTTTGACCATAGATTTTGGAAGTCATTTCAAAAGCTTATCTTCACACATTTGTCTGGCCATTAAATTTGACAAGATTTTGAAAATAACATCTTCAAATATCTTCAAGTTCGTAAAATGCATTTCAAAAACTTAAACTTCAAATTCAACTTAAAAATTTATGATCAAATGGAAGCTGACAAATTTAGAAGAAATAGGGAGAAAAGAAATGGAACCTGACAAATCCAGCTAGTGTTAGGTGCAATCTGAGTATTACCCCAAGGAACAAGCCTAAGATTCACAATTGAACCAAGATCTGTTTGGAGAACCTTAACTAATTGGTTCACAATGAAATCTGCACAATATGGACACAAAGATTCATAATACAAGGACAAGTTAACTTTGTCTTGTGAACACACATGACATTGAAATATAAGCAATGGAATCAAAACAAATGTAATGATAATTCTACTTATTTGATTATGAGATGCCATTTTTCCCTTATGGAACTAAAACTGTCTTCTTTGCACCTTTAATTATTTGTCCTTTTTATGTACTTAAAGGTTCCAACTTTTTTTTAAAAAAAAATATTAATTTGCTATAGCTTTTACACTCCCATTCCTCATCCCACCTACCATAATAAATTGTTGAATTATTAACTACGGAACATTTCAGGACCGTCTTTTAAAGAGTTATTGGTCATCTGCCTATAAATTTGTACAACTAGTAGTTGCTTGAGTTAATACTACAATAAGATAGTGTTTCCACATAACTTCCTTTCATGCCATTTTAGGTTTATCTCGTCTTCTTTTAACACCATCACTTACCATAATTTCATATCTAGAGACATTATGTCATATATGTGGTAGTGTCTTGATAGCACGTACAAATTTCAATACTCTTTCGTCTTAATTTATGTGATATTTTTTCATTTTAGTCCGTCCCAATAAAATGATTTTTTTTTAATATTTAGTAGTAACAATTTAATTTTAAAATATTTATGACTTATTTTAGATTAGATATTTCAAAAGTTTTTTTTTTTTTTAAAAAAAAGAAGCTCTGGACCAAGTCTAGCATATTACACAAATTGGAATGCAAATATGTGACTATACTTTATTCCACACATGCTTCTAATCAATTTTTTCCTGTAAAGGCATGTTAGGCTTTATAGAAGAGTGGTTGTTACTTTATTCTGATATGACACATTCGAATTCTCTTCCACACAATTGAAAAAAGGGAAAGGTATTATGTTCTGCAAAATAAAAATATATGCAACTCTCATGGATAGAACAGTTTCTGATCATATTGAACAAACTATTCCATTGCATTTTAGTGGTATATATATATATGTCGCCATATTATGATTATATCTCCTACGATTTTTCGAAGATTGTATATCTGTATAAGTCTTGCAGACATTTTTGAATTTTTTATCGACATAAGTCATTATTTATATCAATTCATTAAAATATTTATTTTTTAAAAGTTTTACAAATTCGTATAAATATATTTCTGAATAACGTTTTAGTCTATATTTTATTCAAAAAAATTATATGGCAAAAAGACAAAGGTCTGATGAAGTTAACAGACATAAAACGTGATTGTGAGTAACGTTTTATAATTTGTTACTCTGAGACATGTTTAGGATCGAATCTTGTAAATTTAGGATCGAATCCTGCAAATTTAGAATCTTACAAATTTACATATAATATGTGACAGTCAGTTACGACACTCTGTTAAAGTCATGATCATTTTTCAAATTAACCACATATATATGATTATAAAATAAACCTTGTTGCAGCGAATGTTCAACACATTCATACAATATGCAACAGAGTTTTTGGGTTATTAGAAAAATTAGATGAGACTGTAGACACGTAAAAATTATCGGGTTAATTTCGCATAAAATTTAGATTTAATTCACGTTTATTTGGGTTGAATAATCAATTTGAGCTTCATGAATAAATAAGTTCATTTTATTAAATTTAAGTTTAAGGTCTATTTCATCTTGAAGCCCAAACTCATGCCACATGTCAAGATGACTTGACATCTCAGTCAAGTTCAAGACGAACAAGATGATACCACATATTCAAATGATGTAGCAATTTCAGTCAAATTCAAGAATCAATCACAAGTCGTCAAGTGTCAAAAATGACATATTTTGACCAGTCACAAGCAACATTATCACATAACATTTGTGATAAGTTTGATGATTTACACGAACCAATGAGAAGAAGGCAAGAGAGTTCATTTACACTTGAATTGCCTACCTCCTACAACGATAAATAAGAGAGTTACATAATTTTCTAAGGACATTCTGCAAGCATTGTAGAAAGCATAGATATCAACTATACAGTTCTTCAAAGGATTAATCAATAGAGTTCTGCCTGGAGATCAACTCAAAACAACGAAGTGTTATCTGACGTTTCCGAAGATTAAACACATTTGTAAGAGGTTCAAATCATCCTGCGATTCGAGAAAAATGCTACAGAAGACCCTCGAATCACGAAGAAATATTAGGAGAGAAGAATTGTACTTACAAGATTCATTAATAAAAATCACTTTTTCTTTTACGTGTTTTAATTGCAGTTAAAAAATGCAAACAAATTTGGCACGCCTAGTGAAACCAAATATGTCATTCATCTCTTTTCTCACAAGTCACATCTGCAAATTTAAAGCCACAAAAATCACATATATAAAAGCTTCATTTTTATGGGTACTTCAAGTCTTATCTTGAAGTTTCATCAAGCCTACACTTTGACAAGCCTTGAAGTAGCTGTAGGGGCACACAAAATTTTGTGGAACACTACAAGACGAATTCAAATTCAGTTAGGGCTCTTGGAGACTACTCTACACTAAACGTTAGTTCTATAAAAGGGTAATGTATTTCCTCGATTCACGAGCATAAATTGCATGTTACTCCTGACCTATATGAATTTATGTTGTGTATGGTCCAAACAAAAGGGTCTGCTAGTTTGAAACCTAGAAAGTGGCGGCTTAGGCAAAAGTAAGGACAAAAAAAGAAGAAGATGAAAAAATAATAATAACTTATCTTTATGAATTATGTTATGACTTGATCTTCTTCACCGAGCTACTTAGATAGTTTATAGTATTATTTTAAGTCCGATAATATGAGTTTAAAAAAGAGAGGAAAAGAGGGTGTCATTACTTGATCATCACAATAGTTTTTTGAAGTAGAATATATAGACGTGAGTTAAATATCCCTCTGTCCAGTTATGAATTTTCTACCACAGATGCTCCAAATTCAAAATACAGACGTTTGAAAAGAGTGTGCAAATGTGTGAAATTGACAGGGAAAAACTACCTAACTAGACATACATCACTATCATATATACTAATTTTATCTTTACTTTTAAACAATTACATATACTACCACTTTTAATAATTTATACCATATATTTTAAAAAATACAATCAAATAAACTCATTCCTTAAAACTAGAATTTATTAATACCAGATTTGGAGTAAAATATATTGAGATTAATCACTCATTAAAATTAACCTAAAATAGAATCCCCAATTATCTACTCATTTAATTCTCTCCATAATTTATGTTTTCACTCCAAATTAGTCATCTTTCTTCTACAAATTTCCTCCCAACGTCACTAACATTCCGATGATCATACCAACCCAGCAAGACCACAAGTAAGACGGGAGGAAAGGTGAGGATATCTATCAAAAAGATATTAGGACTTGATTTAGGGGTTAACCCATGTACTAATTAATAATTACAACTATAATTAATTCATAAATATCCAAAAATTCAACCATAACAACCAACAAAATTGACTTCATTACCAACTATGACCTCATCACACCCATTGACGCCACCCCGACTAAAAAGCTCCCATATAGGAGAAGACTACGGCTCACCAGCATCGAGGAAGTCGAAGAAAGGAGTCATTTCATAGACGCTGAAATTTAACTTTTTTTTGTTGGATATCAGATACATAGAATGAACATATCAAACACATCTAATGATTAAGTATATATCAGAATGCATAGAAGAAACATCAGATGCATAAAAGAATAGTTTAGATACATATAATGAACATATCATATACACAAAAATTCAAACTTTAAAATATATTTTTAGGTGTCGTAGCTACTCCAAAGATGTTATACACGTGATTTCCTCCTTAATTTATGTCATGTCAGTTACATTCCTTATTTTAATACACTTAATTATATGTATCTGATTAATTAGCATGTATTTGAGATACATGTATCAGTTACATTTCTTATTTAGATACAATTAATTATATGTATTTGATTAACATGTATATGGTCGCCTTAGATATGAGTATCCGAAGTGCGAAATATGGTAGATTTGATAATATTGCAAACTCATGAGAATGGATGTAATTAACTCCTAAACTAGTGAAATTTGTGTTTTTTACCCGATTGACATTCCATTAAGTCCAATTCCAGATCAACTAGGCCCAAAATCACTCAAACCCGCCCGCCCACACACTATATATCTATTCTTTTCACCTAGACGCTCCTCTCTCAACGGTAACCGTAAATGATTCTTCAAAGGGATAAATATATTTTTTCAGAATTTGAATTCTCTCCACAATAGCTCTCTCACAACCGCTGATTGATCTTGTTTTGAAACTTGAAATCTCCCGCTTAGTTGAACCCTAGAAAGATTTACTTGTTTTTCCCCCCCATAAATATCAGCCTTTGAAGAAGAAGATGGGGTGGCTTTTTGGGGTCTCAATTTTTGGTTGAGAGTTAGAAAAAAAAGAGTTTGAGAAGTTTCGAACAGGTTATTACAAGTTCTGAGTTGCGTAAAAAGTTTCAGAAATCTGGGCAAGTTGAAAGCCCAGAGCACATTGAGAGTTCTTAACCGGAGTGTATTTGCTTTCGTCGGAGCTTGCCGTTCTCTGTGTTGGAGTTCATCATCTTCAAGTCTCGAGTCCCGCATTGGCGTTGCTGCTCTCGGTAAGGTAATACTCGGTGTAGCTGTTTATTATATGCATTTTAGTGTTGTGTTTTCGACTGCTCCATTCTTGTTTCTGTATAAGATGTTTAATTAAGCGTCAAATTTTAGGAGTTCCTTTTAAAATTATGTGAATTTTTTTTATGTGGATTGATTGCTGGTTCAACATTGTTCATCATTGTTGACATTAAATTTAGATACACTCTTGAATCCTAGTAAACATTCTATTTCGTATAGTCTGAAATATCTTCATCTTCATTTGGTGTATTAGCTATATCTCACTGTCTTGTTGGTTCTTCCTCGTGATCATGATTTTTCCTAAAAAAATATTTCCATGTGGACTGTGATCACAAATTGCCTCTGTTTGATGTTAAGTTTGTTATGCCGAAATATGCAAGTCTCATGATTAAAGTTAATTCTATTAATCTTACTTAGGCCTCTTGTCTAGATGCATATTTAATAAAATCCATTGGTGGTTCTGTTGTTTAGCATATGCAGTTCTTGTTGAATACATGTTGGTGTTTTCTTTCCTTTGGATGGTTCTTATATGACAATAATGTAATACATAGTAAAATTTAAATGATTATCTAAGTATGATTCCTATACAGATGCAACTGTAGCCTTGTCTCAAATTGTTTCTCTATTTAACCCAAATTCAGTATTGTTTTTAATTAGTATGGATGGCTCTTTAACTGGCTGCTTCTTTAAGTTCATGATCGTTTACTCGTTTTAGTTCAATCTCATCTCTATTCATACCTAGTTTGAATACTTCTTCTGGTCAGTAACTGGAAAGTAATCCTATACGATTAAATCTAGAACAACGAATGGTTCTTGACAGGAATATGGTTAGATTCAAAGCTAGTACCCTTCATTCCATCCTCCCTTCCTGTTTGAAAATCTGGAAAAAATAAGAATACGTTAAATGTCTGGTCGTTATTGAGTTAGCTGAAATGTAATTCTCCATTGAGATTCGTGAAAAATTTCTGGTTTATACCTATCTTAGATCTATGTGCATTACTCACCCCCTAAAGCGTTGGCTCCCCAGGTCGAGTGTTGGATGAGTTCTTATTCTCCGTTTAAAACTCGATGATAGCCTCTTTTTTTAAAACAAATGTTCCTAGTATGGTTTAAATAGGCCAGTTTGTTCTTTAATTGGATATTTGAATCTGCTGTCATGAAGGACTTTGAAGGTTGTTTCTTTGGCGATAACATCTTTGCTTAAAATAAGCTTTTAATTCAAGATAACTTTAGGTAAATGTGCTGAACACTACAATGTTGTCCACCTTTGTTTGGAAATTTGTTAGTCTCATTTAGGGGGTTGTTTTCTTGATCTGTTTATATGACGTTCCTCTCGAACAGGACTTGACACTATACATATTTCTTCATGAGAGAATTTAGCATGTGATTAAGGGTGAATGTAATTCTATTGTGATTTGTGCCTAATCGAAACTGGATAGTTTTTCCCCTTCCTTACTTTGGATTTGTTGATGAATCTCCCTTCGTTTATTCATGATACATTTGCACAACATAGCTTATTGGATAAATTAACCTATGTTTAAAAGAGTCCCTTTTTTAAAGAATAAATTTTTGATCAGTTATTACGTTCCGATTCTTTTCCAGTTAGCATGAAAGGTTACTGTGAAACTATATGCTTTGAATAATTGTTCTCTTGTTAGTTTGGTGTTGATCTACCTAGCACTATGTGAATAGGAGAGAATCATTTTGAGCAAGGTTACTTACTGTAAGAAATTTGCTCCTGATCCTTAATTTTCTTTTCTGTGCAGGAATATAATGAGCACCTTCAGACTCCATATTCTTCCTTGCATCTCGGGTTGAATCAAACCCGAACATCGGTTTCTTCAAGTCTGCCTCGTATGGATCAAGAAAGGAAGCTAATATATTGGGCCAAAGGCCAAACTTTGCAGCTATGGGTCAAAGACCAAGTTCATCAATCAGGTTCTTCTAATCCTCCTCTTAGTTTATTTCTTCACTTGTTAACACGTCCACGCTTCGCGCGATCATAACAACT
This sequence comes from Solanum chiquidenum, assembly GCA_029582725.1. Classification (NCBI taxonomy): domain Eukaryota; kingdom Viridiplantae; phylum Streptophyta; class Magnoliopsida; order Solanales; family Solanaceae; genus Solanum; species Solanum chiquidenum. Next base: position 7,328 of record JAJOOS010000793.1, on the reverse strand, counting down.
ATTTTTGAGACAATCTTCTTATAAATTAGCCCATACCAAAAAAGAAGAAATATGTTCAATATTAAAGTTGGAACTTTAAAATATTATCTTAATTGTTTTGGTTTGTAAGCTACAATTTTCTTCTTCTTTTTTTGTGGGGAAAAAGGACATGCTTTATATTTGAAAAAGAAAAACTAACTTAATTTTCTACTTAATTTCTATTCGCAGTTGACCATCAAATGAAATGTAAATAATCTGTCAACTTTTTCTAGGCTTAGTTTATTTAAGGAACTACTAAACTTTAACCTTTTTTCATATTCTTCCTTGATATGACCCATTTAACAAAAGATCATACATGTTGAAGTCAGCACATCGTCTTTTTTTGAAAGTTTTTATTTTTTAAAATAATTTCGTGCGAGTTAAAAATGAAAATAACAAAAAATATGCCAATAGTAATACAAATGAAGGAACAATTAATTATTTTCTAATCAAATAAAAGATAAACCTACAAACTCGTAATAATAAAATTGAAAACCATCAATTTAATATTTCAACAAACAGCTCAGTTCAAGATTATGGATGTGTTTGGTATGAAGGAAAATGTTCTTCAATTTCTCATTCTTGATTAGCTTAAATATTTTTAAATTTTTTTTCCAAATCAACTTATTTTCCCAAAGATAAGGAAAATGGTTTCCTTTAAAAAAGATAAGGAAAACATTTTCCGAAATCATTTTGAGCCTCACGCCTCAACTTTCCATCCTAACTTAAGTCTCGGGTATTGATTCCCAATACAATAATCCTAGATTCGACTCATGATTCTCAATTCGAGACCCAACTCTCTAGTCACGGATTGAGTTGGATCAGATCTTAAGATAGAATTAGAGGTCGAACTTTTGATTGAGTATTGGATTGGGTATCGAATCAGGTGTTAGGATGGGGTTTCGAGTCGGGTATTGGGTGGAGATTCGAGGTCGTATCTCATGTCAGGTAACAAAATCAGGTTTTGGGTTGAGAGTCGAGATCAGATCTCATGTCAAGTGTCGGGTTTGGGTCTCAAATCGATCGTCAAGATCATATGTCAAGATTAGATGTCGAAGTTGGATCCCGTTTGAAAGTTAGGTCCAGGATTGTTTGTCGGGGTCAGGTTCCAATTTAAAATTGAGTTATGATTTCGGTTTTGGGTCTCAATTTGAGTGTCAGTCCCGACTTAGGTGTCAAGGTCGGGGTTGGGTTTAAGTTGCATGATCAGGTGTCAGGGTCAGGTCTCAGATAGGATGTGGTGTTCGGGGTCTCACGGCGAGTGTTATTTCGACAAAGAATAAAACTTTCAACATGAAATAAATGCTTAAATGAAACCCAACCTTAATTAAATTAAGACTAACCTTTTTCAGAAATTTAATCAAAACAACAATACTAGATCATAACTAATTTAATCCAAAGCAACAAAGAAAAGGAATTAAACCATATATCTAGCTGGTGCAAGATAGTTGAACTAATCTACACAAAATATGAGATGTGCAGGACTACGAAAGAAACTAACAGCTAATCTCAACAGATCCATAAAGAGCTAACTATGAGAACCACAGAAAGGAAAACAACAAATTCATACTAATCAAAATGGAAAGAAACACTAAATATAAATTGCTGGAAATAAACTACTACATAAGAAAAACAACACACGTAAATCATATGCTGAAAAAAGACAGAACTAGAAGCTAGTTCTGGATTGAGTTGGAATTGGCCTGGGTCGCTGAAAATGGGCGCCAAATATTGGCTGATGTATGGGGTTTGGGCCAAGTATGGTCTTAAAAGGAAGAAAGAAAGGAACAAGTTCTTTGGTCTCTAAATTTTATCAAATCAAACTTAGATTCAAAATTAAACCGAATTTGATAAAACGGAAAGGAGATAAATCATAAATTTAACTAATTATTAAGCTTCTTAACTTCAACTAGATAAAAATAATTATTTTGAAATAAAAGATCAACTATACCAATTAAATCACAAATTAGTCAATTTTTTAGGGAAATAAAACACATGCTTAATTAAAACATTATTTTAGGTAAAACGATTTTCTTAATAGATATTGAAAATTGAAAATTATGTAAATCTATATATTTTAAGTCTATAAAGATACATTTTATAGGAAAAAAGGAAAATTGCCTTGAAAATGAATTCAAAATTATTTTTGATCTTTCAAAATAATTATTTCAAATTGTTTGAAATTTAAAGAAGCTTGTAAATTAATTAAATTGTGGAGGATCGAAATTGGGTGTCAACAACTGCCCCTCGTTTGACTAGGATGTATGAAAGAGATCCGAGGCAACTGAAATTGACGAATCTAATTGTGTTCATCCGCTAGTTCATTTCTTTAGAAAGATGAAAGGCAAGGGTTTTGAGGAATTATGGCCGAACCCTGGTATTGGGTTTCCTATATATCTCAGGTTACATGAGAACTCAGGCCACTTGTAGTTCGAAAGACGCTTGATTTAACACACAAATTTTGAAAGAATTCATAAACTATTCTAGTGTCGAAGTATGGAGAAACTGAAAAGCTCGAGAATAAGATGAGAAGTGGTTTGTTGGAGTACAGTTGAGTTTTCAACATTGAGCCTGCCTACATATCCCTAAACTTTGGAAATCAGACTTCTTGTAGTTCGACTCAATCGGTTGAAAAGGAATTCTCGTATGCGGAAATAACCTTTAGCTTAAGGATGAGTGACAAATTAATTGAGCGTAGAAAAGAGGCTTGCAAACATCTCAACTATGAATGTGGAGCCCTTTAAGCCCATAGGTAAGAATTTACTTGGACATAACTTCCAAAAGTCTGGATCTATTGTCACTCGAATTTGAAAATTTGCCTCTAGTGAGATTTGAAATTTTCACTAAAGGCAAAGTTGAAACTGTTAAACCCAAGAAACACCCACGCGCCTTATGATAGGATGTGGTTTGATTGTGGTGAAAGTCGCTCCTCAATTCGCGTCCTAAGAGTTTGATATTCCTCTTTGGACTATGACATAGTATGTTGCTAAGAAAAAGTTTCACGTTGTGTTGCATCCTATTTTGACGTAGTCCACTTTGTGTATTGCAACGTTTGGAAAACAATGTTAGTAGAAAATGTAACATAAATACAAATATAATTTGTGCAAACTTAATTTAACATGGCATATTGAAGGAGATGACGATCCAATTTCGAGTGTACTGCTCTCGAAGAAAGTGGTGATCCAAAGTGATGTGTCAATTTGAACGAGGTGATGATTCAATAACATAATATAACATGTCATTTTTTAGGGAGGTAACGTCCCAACGTGTCACTTTTTAAGGATGTGACTTTCCAACGTTTCTTTTTTTAGGGATGTGACGTCCCAACGTATCAGTTTTTAGGGAGGTAACATCTCAACGTGTCACTTTTTAGGGAGGTGACTTCCCAACGTGTCACTTTTAGGGAGGTGACATCCCAATATAATATAACCTTGCGCTTAAGGGAGGTAATGTCCCAATATAATATAACGTGTCACATTGAGGGAGGTGACAGCCCAATATAATAATAACGTGTCACTTTGAGGGTAGTGACTGACCATCATAATATAAAGTGTCACATTCAAGGAGGTGCTAATATAATAATAACGTGTCACTTTGAGGACAATGGCTACCTAATATAATATAACGTGTCACATTGAGGGAGGTGATGACCCAATATAATAATAACGTGTCACTTTGAAGACAATGACTACCTAATATAATATAACCTGTCACATTGAGGGAGGTGACGACCCAATATAATAATAACATGTCACTTTGAAGACAGTGACTACCTAATATAATATAATGTGTCACATTGAGGACGGTGACAATTCAATATAATGGCGAGGTAGTAATAACATGCCGCTTTGAGGACGGTGAACACTAATATAATAAAAACATGCTACTTTGAGGACGGTGACAATTCAATATAATGGCGAGGTAGTAACTCAATATAATCTTTGGAAGGCGGACAAATTTATATAATATTTTCTATAATAAAAAAACAAAAATAGGAAGTAGTGAGGTAAACAAATCTCAAAATAGAAAGTATGGTTATAATGTAGTTATCAGGTTTGTCTCTTGTAATTTCTGAAGCTAGTAAGACCTGTGATTGTCTTTAAAGAGTTTGCTTCCTACGCTCATAAAGAAATTTTTAGTAGATCACAAGAATCAACAAATGTCAAGACATTTTAAACGTGTCATGACAATCTGGTAGCCATAGAGAATGAGAGATTCTGGAAAAATGCTTTGAGAACAAGGCACCAATGGTCGATTAGGGATGTCACATAAGGTGTGCCCTTACTTTAAATGGATCTCTTGTAAAGAGAAGATTTGTTTGATAAAGGATATCTTTGAAACTTGAAGTTGAACGAAGATTTTGAGAACTTTAAACTATTTCAAAAAGTTGCATCCGTTTTCAATCTGAGGGTACTTAACTGAAATAATTTGCAAGAAACGAAGAATGACTGATTCAAAAACATGCACCAATTTCCTCTGAGTTTTGTAGTTTAAAACAGTGAGAAGACTGAATCCTTATATAGGATTGCCTACATATCTTGCTGGAACAAGAAATCAGACCTGACGTAATTCAAACCTGAAATTTAACAAGATTCTTGGAGAAAATGAGATTTGCCTTAAAAAGGGCAAGTGATTTGAAATAACGGAAGACAAATTTCGTCAACGAAGAATAGAGGAAAAGAGTTGATTTGTCGAACTGGATCCCTGGTGTCGGAAATCCTTAATAATAGAATTTGAAAAAAGTTAGCTCCTATCCTTTTTCTATGAACGTCTGGACTGATTCTTCAAAAATGAAAAAGACCTTTTGGAATTCTGACTCGAATGCTAACAACACTTGCAGAGTTCAAAAGCAATTAGTAAAAAAATAAAATTATCAAAGTAAAAGATTTTTTTTCATATGAAGTCGTTCAACTTATATTGGTCTGGGTAACGTCTTATAGTCTTCGCCATTGTGCCAAGCCATTCCATTTGTAAAATTGAGAATGTGTAAGTCACAAAAAAGTGAAAGGAAAAATTTAGAAGATGAGCAAGGGTAGAAATCATCTGAGTTATGACGAGACCATTGTGGGCCTAACGATGCCTTGTAGCTTCATAATTGTTGGCTTTGCCTTGCCATCTTGATTCTCCTTTGACGCATGGTTTACAAGCTTGCCTGATCTCGAAATTTAGGCTTGATGGAATTTTTGAGGACCCTCTTAAAATTTTTTGCCTCGGTTAAAATATAGCAGAACTCTCGAACACTTTTTGTAGTTTTTAGTTGAATTTTTGAGTGAATCTCAAAATTTTTGCCCCAGTTGCAACTTTGATGTGATCTCTGACTTGTTAGAAAAGTCCTTTTCTAACAAATTTTGAGATCCTCTCAAAATTTTGCCAGTTTCCATTATGAAGGAAAATGGAAATCTTACGGGGAATTTATCGAGCCGGTGTGGTGCCCACGTATCTCGTTGAGTAGGAATCAGGTCAAACGTAGTTTCAACCTAAAGAGAAATTGAGATATTTTTTATAACGTGACCGAAGCCAATGATGGCCACCTACGTATTCCACTAGGAAAATCAGGTCGAACGTAGTTCACATTACAAATAAGAGTGCTTACAAAGAAAATCAAACCGTAAAGTATGATTATAAAGAAAATAAAATGATAAAGTGCGATTACAGGGAAATAAAGCAACAAACTCTAAATGCAAAAAAGACCAAAAGACGCCTAAAGTGCGACTTCCAGAAAACTTGCTTCTTCTTTGCAATTGGTCATGTCAACGACTACTCCTTGTACTTGGGTAGTGGATTGGTGTTCACATCCGGTGGAGCTTGTGCAAGTGTTACCACCTTGTTGTGAATCAGATCTTGGCTTTTGTGTTTGAGAGTGATACACTTCTCGGTATCATGTCCAACAACTCTTGAATGATAAAGCACAATGCTTATTTGGGTCATACAATCAGCTGAAGTATTCACAGTCGTGGCTTCTACTGGATGGAGTATTCGTGCCTCTTTCAATCTCTTAAAAAGTTGAGTCAGTGTATTAGACAATGGAGTGAAAACTCAAGAAGGCTTTCTCTCAAAATTGGAATGAGGTGTATTGTTTCGAGGATTTTGCATTGGTCGTGGAGAACAAAATGTTGCTTGATTGTTGTAGACATGGTATTGTTAATCATGATAGCATGGAGGTGGTTGACGGTTATATGAGGTAGCTCCTCGAGTCGTTAACATCATAACTCTTTTCTCTTTCTTCTTTCCACTTCTAAAGGAACCAGTTTGGTAGGTCCTATTACCGAACTGAGATGAGGTAAAACTTGTTATTCTACCTGTCTTGAGGTCATCTCCATCATTTCTCCGGCTTTGATTACTTCGGCAAATGTCTTTCCACCCATTGTTACCATTCTCTCATAATATTCCAAGTCTTGAGTTTGAATGAAGTAGGTGATTATTTCTGATTCCTCCATAGGTGGTCACGTGCACCATAGCAACTTCTTCCCTCCAACGAATGACATTTTCTCGAAAGCATTCAATTGACTTTGGTTTTAGCTTAGTAATAGAGATCCTGTCTAGAGCGATCTCAACATGAAACTTGTAGTGATCCATAAAGGCATTCGCTAGATCATCCCAAGTACGCCATTTGATCACAACTTGCTTAGAGTACCATTCCAAGGCTTTTCCAATCAAACTTTGGTTGAATAGTTTGATTCATATCCCTTCGTTGTTTCCAACACCAATCAACTTTTCATAGTAAATTTTCAAATGGAATAAAGGGTTTCTCATTCCACTAAATTTTTCAAACTTTGGAATCTTGTAACCAGGTGACAACTCAACCACATGTGGAAGGTGGAATACCTCCTTCTAAAAAATTCTGCCTAATTTGTGTTGGTAATCAAACTTGCTCACTTCACCAAAGAAAAGCAGTTTCAAGTATCCGCTGACAGAACATTCGTATTTTACATGGTCTAAGGTCAAGAAAGTTACTATAGACTCATCATTTCGTACTTGCATTACTAAGAAGACTCGTTCAAAAATGGAGTACAGTATCAGCACAGTTACTTCATCCAAACTGATCCCCACTTCATCTGTTGCGACCAATCCTAGTGGCTCGATAGCAACAAAATCACCCATGGAAGTCATCGCCCGTCTAGAGCAACGAATTGGTGAACTGAATCTCATCGTGACGTATACCAAGCTGCTTTTCAGAGCCTACTACCTGATGCTCGTCAAAAAGAACTCATTCCACCTTCGTTTCCAACTTCAACTGAGCTTAATCAAGAAGATCATTTCACCACCTTTCATCAAACTTAACGTGCTTCACTCACTCATTCAACTCAGGA
>JAJOOS010000792.1:0-75839 GCA_029582725.1 Solanum chiquidenum | reverse complement strand
TCTCCTGGGAGTAGCTGTTTCTTTTATAGATCAGTTGGCAGGGGCCTTGCCGGCCGATGGCTTAATTTTAAGCCGAGATATACTTGTTTGATTTCTTGATTGCGTGTGGCTGCCATGCGCTAGTAGCAAATGGTTCAGCAGGGTTGGCTCGGGCCTGAGTTTTTGCATTAGGAGCCAGTTGCGCCCTTGAGTTTGGGGCGTGACACCCATGCAACCTGACTATCTCATTAATGTAAAGCTTGGCATAGTCCTCTGTTGAATCTGTAGTCTTAACATCCAAAAAGCACGCAGACTTAGTAACTCTGTCAACTATCACCCAAATAGAGTCACGTTGTCTGCGAGTACGAAGTAAACCTGTAATGAAGTCCATGTTGATCACTTCCCACTTCCAAGTAGGAATGTTGATATCTTGAGTCATATCTCCTGGTTTGTGATGTTCTATCCTCACTTGCTAGCAATTAGGGCACTTAGCCACAAAATCCACTATATCCCTCTTCATACCATTCCACCAAAAGACTTCCCATAGATCGCGGTACATCTTAGTAGCACCTGGATGAATAGAATACCTGGAATTATGGGATTCTGCAAGAATCTTCTATCTCAACTCACCCACCTTAGGAACACATAATCGACCGTGATAGTGAAGCACACCATCTCCCCCTTGGGAGAAAACCTCAACTCTCTGCTGATGGAATGCACCCTTTAGTTGAAGCAATATAGGATCACTGTCTTGTTTTTCCTTAAGATTCACTACCAATGAAGATTCTGACCCATTCTGAACTGTTACACCACCATCTGATATGCTCATAAGGCGAACTCCCAAACGAGCAAGCATATGAACATCTTTTGCTAGTTCTTTTCTCTCTTCCTCAACATGTGCTACACTACCCATAGATAGTCTACTAAGAACATCTTCTACTACATTGGCCTTCCCAGGATGCTAATGCACACTCATATCATAATACTTTAGTAACTCAATGCATCTCCTCTGGTGAAGATTCAACTCTTTCTGGGTGAACACATAATGAAGGCTCTTATGGTCTGTGAACACCATACAAGTAATGTCTCCAAATCTTAAGTGCAAACACCACTACTGCAAGCTCGATGTCATGAGTCAAATAATTCTTCTCATGCACCTTAATATGTCTAAAAGAATATGCTATAACCTTACCTCGCTACATCAGTACACAACCTAGGACGACTCTCGATGCATCACAATAGATCACATAATCGTCTGAACCTTCTAGTAAAGTCAAAATAAGAGTTGTAGTCAACCTAGTTTTCAGTTCTGCGAAGCTCTTCTCACAATCATCTGACCACTAAAACTTAACCTTTTTCTGAGTCAACTTAGTCAATGGAGAAGCTATGTATGAAAATCCTTCTACAAACTTCTGTAATAACCTGCCAAACCCAAGAAACTTTTGATATATGTAGGAGAGGTAGGTCTGGGCCATTGTTTCACTGCTTCTATTTTCTGAGAATCCACTCATATCCCTTCGCTAGACACAATATGCCAAAGGAAAGCAACTGACTGCAACCAAAATTCACATTTGCTAAACTTGGCGAATAATTGGCGATCCTTGAGAGTTTGCAGGATAACCCTCAAATAATTCAAATGTTCTTTCTCATTTCTAGAGTAAATGACGATATCATCAATAAAGACGATAACAAACAAGTCCAAATACTGCTCGAACACTCTGTTCACCAAATCCATGAAATCTGCATAAGCATTGGTTAGTACAAATAACATAACTACAAATTCATAATGACCATACCGAGTTTCGAAGGCTATTTTCAGAATGTCACTATCTCTGACTCTATGCTAATGATAACTGGATCTGAGGTTTATCTTTGAGAAATGACTAGCACCACGAAGTTGGTCAAACAAGTCATCAATACTGGGGATAGGATACTTATTCTTGATTGTGACTTCGTTCAACTGCCTATAGTCAATGCACATCCTGAGAGAACCATCTTTCTTCTTCATGAACAACACTAGTGCACCCAATGGGGAAGTACTAGGTCTGATGAAACCCTTATCTAGAAGGTCTTTCAACTGTTCTTTCAATTCCTTAAGCTCAGCTGGATCCATTATGTAAAGAGGAATAGAAATAGGCTGGGTATCTCGAAGGAGATCAATTCCAATGTCACTTTTCCTTTCGGGAGGAACTCTGGGAAGATCTTCTGGAAACACTTCTGGGAACTCATTAACTACTGGAACTGGCTCAAGAGTTGGGGTTTTGGAGCTTGAATCCTTAACCTGAACTAGATGATAGAGATAACGCTTAGAGATCATCTTTCTAGCCTGAAGGTAAGAAATGAATCGACCCATAGGCGCTAAGCTACTACCCTTCCATTCTAAGATTGGTTCGTCTGACACTGAAAGCAAACAATCTTAGTTCTACAATCGATTGAGGCATAATAGGAATGTAACCAATCCATGTCTAGAATGACATCGAAGTCTACCATTTCTAACTCTACAAGATCAGCTGAGTTGACTTTTTGGGAGACTGTGACAGGGAAATTTATGTATACCATCTAGCTATAACTGGGTCACCGACTGGAGTAGAGACTTAGAAGAGTTCTCAGAGAGTTTTTGGACTAACATTGAAGTTTACTGCTATATATGAAGTTACAAAGGAGAGAGTAGCCCCTGGATCTAACAAAGCATAAACATCTAAGTTAAAAACTCGTAACATACCACTGAATACATCAGGAGAATCTTTCTTATCCTAGCGAGCCTAAAGAGCATACAACTTGTTTTGGCGCTGTCCGCCACCTATACCAGATGAGTTACCCTGCTAAGTCGGGTGACCTGATGGTGCTGCTGAAGTTGTAGACTGAGCACTACCATTGTTACCTCCTTGACTATATTTAGCAAAAGGACAATCTCTCAACCTGTGACCAGACTGACCATACCCAAAACATTTTTCCTTTCCTACAAGAAACTCGCCCAGATGGTTCTTACCACACTTTGGACAAGTTGGGTAGGTTCTGTTGCCTGAAACATTCCCCTGAGACTTAGAGGCTTATGCCCTACCATTCTAATCCTGTCAAAATCTGGAAGATGGAACACTAGATGATGAAGGTGCTGGAGCTGAAGATTTTGGTTGAAACTACGAGCGATTTTCACCAGCCTATTTCTATTGAGAATACTCATAGTTGTTTGTTCTAGCCTTCTTATTATCCTTAGCTTGTTCCCTAAGCTTATCTCCCTCAACCTGCTGAGCATGATTCATGAGCCTAGAGATGTTCATATTTTCCAGCAGCATAGCATACCTATATTCTATTTTCACTATTCGGATACCCCATATAGAAGCTTGTTCATTTGAGCCCTAGAATTGGCAACCATATAAGGATCATACCTGGAGAGTTGGGTGAACTTGAGTCTGTACTCTTGGACTGCCATGTTACCTTGCCTCGAATTAATGAATTCTTGAGCTCTTGCCTCTCTCAATTCACTTGGGTAGAATCTGTCCAGAAAAGCTTCACTAAAACACTCCCAAGTAATAGGAGCCGCATCCGAAGCCCTGTTTTCTTTCCATTGGGTATACCATATGTGAGCTACATCCTTAAGCTGGTAGGATGCTAACTCTATCCTATCATTACCAGTCACTTGCATCACTCCAAAGATCTTCTTGACCTCATCTATGAAGTTTTGGGGATCCTCATCAATCTGCGACCCTAAAAACTCAGGCGGATTCTTCCTAACAAAGTCATGAACCCTGGCTGCCATTGATCCACCACTAGCATTTGCAGAAACTGGAACCTGTTGGTTGTTCTGGTTGGTCACACTCTGAGCCAAAAGTTGAATGGCGTTCTGGAACTCTGCATTCGAAACTTCCCGATCTGGGACTGGAGGGGCTGCGTTAGCGTTGCGTGCATTCACATTCCTTCCATAAGCTCTATGAGGAGGCATGATCTGAAAGCGTATAATGTCGAGTTAGAAATGAGAAATTAGATCATACCTTACGCACGATAAGAATGTCAAGAAAGTGAAGTTTTCCCGAAACACTTCATAGCCACCCTTTCATTAGATGTGGTGCACTTCACACCCATCAAAAGGACTTTACTTAGTGCGATTTTTTAGACATCCTAGGATTCTTAAACCTAATGCTCATATACCAAGATTGTCATGCCCCAAAGCTACCCCCAAGGACGAGGACACGGGACCTAGGATCACGAGTGACCCCAAGCTAACCCTGAGCTGGCATATCATTGGCAAACTGAACATATCTATAAAAATTAACTAATGCGGAAGCTAAATCATGAGATAAAATGAAATGAAATGATGGGGAATACCCATATACTTTCTGAATATATGAAAACTGAGAGTTTAACAACAACTGAAAAGTCAAACTCAAATACTAAAGCTGAAACTAACTATGTCTAAAATAAGCCTCTAACTGACTAGAAGTGATGGGACATGCCTCCAGCTAAATCTAGCAAAACTGAAACTAAAGACTAAAAACAAAAGATACATGTTTGTCATCCTTGGAGAATGAGGACTCACCACTGATACTGCTGAGCTGAAGATCAGGAACCGATCTATGTGTGATCTGGAAGCTGAGGACCTGAACCTACATCACGAGAAGATGTAGCGCAGAGTATGCGTCAGTACTTGAAAGGTACTAAGCATGCAAGATAGAATAAACCTGAATAATATACATAAATGAACAAAGAATATAACTGAGCAATGACATGAGATAAGCATGATACTATACTGAAAATATTGAACTTGAACTAACTGAATGCAATGATCAAGTTTAAACATGCTAAGATTGAAATCTGGTTGTAACTGATAACGTGGTCAATGCAATAGAATCTGATTGTAAGGGAGCTGCTAATAATCAACATAAAACCACATGAGCTAAATATGGAGTCCGATGTATACGCCCCATCGAGAGGACTCAATATACCCTACCAGATGTATAGAGACATGACTGGAGTGATCACTAAAATGTAATGCCCACAGAGAGGTTTTATAAACCTATAGGGACACATGGTTCTTGGACTATTCGGGTACGTTGAACCCTAGTCCACTCGGTCCGAGCCTACTCCCATTTAGAATGTATATAAGCAATATTATGACTGAAATGTTGAAGTACTGGATAGCTCAATTACTGACATACAAACTCTGAGAATGCAACAATTATAACTAATAATATGACATTCGTACACTAAGGAATGTATATCTGAAATAACTGACCTAGCATATGTAATTCATGAACTAAAAGAACTACATAGATAGGGTTCTGAATATCATGTAAGAAACTAAGAAACAATATGATAATCCGATTTGGATCATTCTAACAGCTAAAACCCAATAATTTCTAACATTCAAGAAACCCTAGGTCTAGATAATATTAAGGTAATAAAGATTCTGGTTAAAATCTAGGGACCTAATGGGTGAAAGGAACCAACTAGTTAAATCCCACATACCTGGTGACGAATTCCATGGAGATATATTTCAATTTTGGGGTTGGAACTGATGAAAATTCGCTCCGTTCTTGACTAGGGCTGCTCGACTTTCTCTCTGGATTTTTCTCTTAGTTTCACTTGAATTTGGTGAATAATTGATTAGGTTAGGTTCTAATTAATTTACTAGGCTAAAAGTGAGCAAAACCACGTAGTTTAGGCGTTCAAAGACATAGTTTAGGGGTCCAATGCATAGAAAAAAGACTAAACGACCCCTGACTTAAAAGTTGTCGGGATCACCGACGGACCGTGGATGGACCAATGGTCCATTCTGGTCAGCCATCGATCGATACTGGGAGCTATATTTTGGGGGTCTAACCTACGACCCTGGACCACGGACCGTGGCCTGACCTACAGTCCATGGGTCCTGGGGTAGGCTGACCCTTAGCTAAATTTCATGGGGGGTTCTGTGACTGAAAGTTGGGGGCTAACCCACGACCCTGGACCACGGACAGTGGCCTGACCTACGGTTCGTAGGTCCCGACATGGGTGGACCCTTAGCTGGATTTCTGGACTACTTCTGGGGAGGGATACAAGTGGCCATCCACGAACCACCAGAACGGACCGTGGGTTACCCTAAGGTCCGTGGGTGGAAACCTTGGGTTGCACCTGCAACTTCTGGAAATCTGTTGGTTGGACTATTTTCGGATACAGGGTGTTACAGTTGTGTCCCAAGATTATATTGTACTAGATGGTTTTTGAGACAAGTTGTATGAGACTTTCGCTTTATTTTACGAAACTTTGATCTTGTTGAAAATATTTTAATTCTTACCGAATTTCTATTATCTTGACTATGAAAGGTAAGTGGCTTATATGAGGTCTCTCGGGGTCTTGTATGCCATGTTACATCTAGGGGTACCCCTTGGACGTGACAAAAATTGCAAAATATGTTGATTCATTGATCTCAACCATACACACTCTCGACTGACTTCATGAGTGACTATTATATATGCCTTATTTGAAGAAGTAGCAACTACTGTTTGCTTTTTCGAACGCCATGATAAAGTTGTACCTCCATATGTGAATCAATAACCTGTTAGAGATTGAGATTTATGTGGGTCAGGAAAATATCTTGCATCTGCATATCCGATCAATTCTGACTTGGATGCATTAGAATACAACAATACCATATCAATTGTTCCTTGAAGATATCTGGATATATGTTTAACACCTTTCCAATATCTTCTTGTTGGAAATGAGCTGAATCTCGCTAATAAACTTACTGCAAAATAAATAACTAGTCGGGTATTATTAACAAGGTACATTAGTGCCCCAATAGTATTGAGATATGGAGTTTCATCACCAAAAATCTATTTATCCTTTTCTTGAGGTCTGAATGGATCATTATTTATATCAAGAGATCTTACAACCATCGGGGTACTCAATGGGTGTGGTTTATCCATGTAAAATCGCTCCAAAACCTTTTCAGTATATGTTTATTGATGGGTAAATATTCTATTTGTCAAATGTTCAATATGAAGGCCAAGATAAAACGTTGTCTTACCAAGATCTTACATTTCAAATTCTTTCTTCAAATACTTAACAACTTCTGAAAGATCTTTAGGAGTTCCGATGATGTTCAAGTCATCAACATAAACATATATTATTACAAATTCTAATTTGACCGTCATATAAAAATACAAGCTCAAATAGGGTCATTCTTATACCCATCTTTTAGAAAATATTTGCTAAGATGATTATACCACATTCGCCCTTATTGTTTTAATCCATATAAGGAATTCTGAAGCTTTATTGAACAACTTTCTTTTGAATTTTTATATGCTTTAGGCACTTTGAATGATTCCAAAATTTTCATAAATATATTGTGGTCTAGTGAGCCATATAAATAGATTGTGACAACGTCCATTAAAGGCATTCCAAGCTTTTTATGAACTGTCATATTTATTAGATACATGAAGGTAATTACATCTACCACATAAGAATATGTCTCCTCATAATCAATGTCAGGCCTTTGTAAAAACCTTTGTGCCACAAGTTGTGCTTTATATCTTATGACTTTATCATATTCATTACGTTTTTGCACAAAAACCCACTTGTACCTAACTTCTTGACACCTTCATGTGTTCGGACTATTGTTTCAAAAACTTCACGTTTATTGAGTGAAATCAATTCTGTTTGAATTGCTTCCTTCCATTTTGACCAATCATTTCTCTATCTACATTCATTGACATATCTTGGTTTTAAGTCCTCATCTTGTTGCATTATTTCAACTGCAACATTATAGGCAAAATTATTATCCACCACAATATTATTTTGATTCCACCTTTTTCTCGCCAAGACATAATTTATTGAGATTTGCTCATTCTCATTAGTTTCAGGTGCATGAACCTCCTTAGTGGTGTCATAATTTATTATGTATCAGAGCATGAACAATTGCCTCCATATTATGATCATCTTTTCCTTTTTTCAAGGATTTTTAGCCTTGGAACCAATTGGTCTACCACGTTTTAAGCGTGGTCCATACTCGTTTGCCTTAACATTTTGGCCTATTGGGACATCAACTCAAACTTGAGTATTAGCAGCTGAGATATATAATTTAGTAACCCGTGGAAGGTTAGTAAATGCATCCGGAATTTGATTTGAAATATTCTGCAAATTAATCGTCTTTTGAACTTGTTGCTCACATTGATTTGTTCGAGGATCTAAATGAGACAGTGAAAGTGAATTCCAATCTATCTCATTTCCCAACTACTTTTTTTCTCCCCCTACTGTTGGGTATACTGATTCATCAAAATGACAATCAACAAACCTAGCCGTAAATAAATCTTTAGTTGTAGGTTCCAAATATTTTATAATAGAATGAGATTCATACCCAAGATATATCCCCAACCTTCTTTGGGGACACATCTTTGTGCGTTGTGGTGGAGCAATTGAACATATACCACACAAACAAAGATTCTAAGATGTGAAAAGTTTGGCTCCTGACCAAAAACCAATTGCAATGGGGAGATGTTGTCATAGTTGATTGTCCTTATGCGCACAAGTGCCGCTGTATGCAAAAGAGCATTCCCCCGTATTGAAACAAACAACTTTATCCTCATCAACAATGGTCTAGCTATCAGTTGGAGACGTTTAATCAATGACTCTGCTAGACCATTTTGAGTATGAACATATGCAACATAATGTTCAACAGTTATCCCAGTGAACAAACAATAATCATTAAATGCCTGAGATGTAAACTCACCAGTATTATTAAGACGAATTTTTTTTATTGCATAATCTAAAAAATATTCTTTTAACCTTATTATTTGAGCCAACAACCTCGCAAAATCTATAGTGCTAGTTGATAACAAGCACACATGTGACCATCTTGTAGATGCATCTATAAAGATCATATAATAACTAAATGGTCCACATGCAGGGTTAATAGGTCCACATATATCGCCCCTGTATCTTCTCCATAAATGTCGGAGATTCCACCCCTACCTTAGCCACTAATGGTTTGATAACCAATTTTCCTTGAGAAAAGGCAGCACAAGAGAATTTCTTTGATTGAAGAACATTTTGGTTCTTCAAAGTATGCCCATGTGAATTCTCAATTATTTTGCGCATCATATTATAACCGGGATGGCCCAACTGGTCATGTCAAATGATAAAATCATTAGAACTAGTAAACCTTTTGTTTACTAGGACATGTGATTCAATCGTACGAATATTTGTATGGTAAAACCCAGAAGAAAATGTAGGCAATTTTTCATGCACAATTTTGTTCTCTGCATTTATTGTAGTAATATAAAGGTATTCAACCTTTTCCTTATTCGCAGTCTCAACATGATAGCCATTTTGGCGAATAACCTTGAAACTTAACAAGTTTCTTTAACACTTACCACAATACAATGCATTATCAATTACCAATAATGTTCCTCCAGGTAGTAATAAGTTCACTCTTCAAGAACCCTCAATCAATTTGTACTACCGGATATTGTATTAACATATGCCTTTTTCATAACCAAATGAGAGAAATATTTCCTTTCTCTTAGTATCATATGAGTTGTGGCACTGTCCAGAAGGTACATGTCTCCATCACTCATCTTGGATTCAACTGAAAACATGAAAATTTTATTCATCTTCATAAAAAAATACATAATAAGAAGTACTAAACAAACTAAAAAAATGAAAATTTAAGTACTTCAACTTTAAGTTAGACATTAAAAACACATAACAACATTATTTATTTTCCAATTTAATGATCAATCTTCAGTTGCGATCCTCAAAGAAGTCCTCAGCTTCTAGATGAGTAATATCATCGAGCCCATCAAGAACATCATCTTTCAATGCTAAATTTGCCTCAACATTCTCATCATATTTCTTAAAAGGCCCTGCCTGAACAACATCTTTGAGAGTCAAATGTGACTCCACCCGGGCATTAGAAGAGGAGGCACCACTTTTATTTTCTTTTCTTTTATGGAAATTTTGATACAACCTTACAAAATGCTTAGGTGCCCGACATTCATTTTTCCAATGACCTTTAAGGCCACAATGATGACTGTTGACACCCAATTTTGGCTCTCCAAATTTAATTAATTAAATTTCCATAATAATAATAATAACAATAATAACGATAATAATAAAATAAAATATGTATACATATGACAAACTTTTGCAAGAATATGATAATAAAATATATATGTTACAAAAAAAACATTTGTAAGAATACAACCAAGATGTTCAAAAATATTTTTTTATTCTTATTCGATAAATTTATTTTCATAAATATTATTTCTTATAAATTTTATTTATTATAAATGTTACTTAATTTTCCATTTTTTTAAACAAAACTTACGTCAAAAATATATCGTTCTTAAGAATTGAATCGATTTCTGTTTAAATATAATTTCTATTGTTACAAGTAAACATTTTTCGTACATTACTCAAAATTAGGAAGCTTAATTAATTAATGAGTTACTAATTTATACTAATTTAATTTTCTAAGAGTGACTATTTTTATCAATTAAGCTAATCTTGCAAAATAATTATCTTGAATTTAATAAATTATGGCTATTTAATAAAGAAAGAGGTTATAATTTAAGTGGATTTAATTTGAGCCAATTTGGCAATTCAAGTCCTTCTAATTCGGCCAATCCACGCGTGCCATGTAGGAAGCACATGGATTGTGCTTCTTCAGCTCTAATCTTGACCATCCACTCTAATCTGGCGACTTTGATTAATCTATCCTTTAACTATTATTAATTTTTATATATATATAATTATTTTTATTATTTTTTAGAACTCCTTATTTTTATTAACCGTCCGATCAAACGATCGGACGACCCAAATTAATTAAGACTTTTCTTCCTCCAAGACCCATACGCTAGCTATACTTCTTCTTATCCCTAGACGCCTCAACCTGAAAAAATAAAGAAACGTTCCTTTCCCAACGTTCTCTTTCCCCAGACCGCTGCACGCCTCCAACTTCCCCATGCCCAGACGCTCCCCTCTCCCATCAACCTTTTCCTCTTCACCCAGCATCGTACCAGCGGAAAAAGACAATTTCTGGTGGTTTTCAACCATGTTCCTCCATCCCCGTCTATCACAACCTCCTTTCTATAAACTTTACATCTTTTCCAACTAATTTTCTAACCCAAAGCAGGCCTAGAAACCGCAACTGCTAGCCAGAAAGATGAGAACACGAAGAACCATCGGATTTGGTTCATTATGCCTTAATCTAATGGGTTTTAAAGTGGAAGTCTATCCCAAAATCAGCTATAAAAATACATTTGGTTCTAATCCGAAAATGATCCAGAAATCGAAGAACATTGGAAATCATCCAGCAAATCTAGAAATGATCGAGCAAATAGAGGAAAAGAGCAAAATGCAACACATTTCAAGCTTTCTTTTAGAGTTCGAAAGTTCTCTTCTCTTCTTGCCCTTTTTTTGTTTTGAACTCGGGTTCGAGGGAGTTTGAAGTGGAAGTCTTTTGACATCAAAGCTCTTGTTTGATGCTCCTCATAAGGTTTGTAATCACCCTCTCCTCTCCACATTTTGTCTTTGATTTCTAGAAATGAATATTATTATTATTAAATGGTTGTTTTCCATTTATCTTGAATCTTTCTATTTGAACATGTTTTATTATTCTGTTTTGTTAATGTTTATTCATAGAAAAGGAAAAAAATGAATTAGTAAGAAGCATTGTCATTTAGAAGAAATTATTAATTGACTCATCTAACATATAAGTAGTTGTTTCCTGATAAGATTTTGTTTAATGCCCTTGAGCGAGCCACCACTTTTTTTTATTCATATCTTGTTTTACTATGATTAGATGTAGTGTCTCTTGATATCATTTTATGTTTGTCTTCAATTCTATGATCGAGATAAAGTAACTATCCTAAAAAGCATATTTTTGTGAATATACTATCACATTTCAATGTAGTTTTTTAAAATATCAGAGAATGCTGCCTGCAAAAATAGATGTCACTTTAGTTAAATTTTGAGGTATATTTTGCTCAAAGTGACTTGAGTGTCTAAGCGGAAGCAGTATACTATGAATTTAATGTATTTTTTTTACATAGTTAATTGTGTATAATCAAATATCCATCTAATATGAACACTTTAACCTTTGCTTTTAGTCATCTGTTACTAATGCATTTATAGTTTCCAACTTTGACAATTCATATTTCTTTGTTTAGTTTTGAGAACTTAACGACTTGTTTATGTCCTAAGTTCCTAAAATAGACCATATATGGTGATGATATTCTCATGTTTTCTTCCTAAGTATGCTTACATAATTTCAATGGAGTGTATATGCCTTAAGTAGTTGAGGACAATTAGTTTACTAGCTTCACCTTGACTAACTTAGTCTATTTCGAATTGTGTTAAAATATGTATATTAAGAAATTCTAATAACATTTGAAAGGTCTACACAAATTCATGGTTGCCGAGATGGTGAAAGAAAATATTAAACTCTTACCTGTCAAAATGCCATTTTAGCAAATCTTTGATATTCTTGTTTAATGTGAGTTCACACTTGCTGGCATCATTACATTACTGTACCATTTAATTAAGTTACTAATCTTTATATCCTCATTTTCTTATGTTTCATGTACACGGAGGGCTGGAGTTTCTACTTTGAAACTCGTTTTGGCCTAAAATATTAGTCCAACAATAATTAGGATCAACACAAAGCTTGGAGTCTTGTAAATTAGGAGTCTAACATTTCTTAGCCTTTCTTTCATTGTCTTAATTATGTTGTTTGGATATGTTGACTAACCTTTACTTATGTTTGCATAAATCTTAAGTTTTGATGTATTAAATTGCTTGTCTTTATTTTTGTAGGTTATTTATGTGGGCTAATGTTATTGGCTAATGGATTGAAAATTATGTTGTAAGCCTTTGCCAACATTTTAGAACAAAAAATGGTAGAAAAAATATTTTTTCGAAAAGAGTTTGACGGTAAGTTTACTTACAACATTCTTTTAGGATTTTTAAGTTGAGGAGAAGGGGACTTATAGTTTAGAGCTCCCAAAGGAAGTTTCAAAGGGTTAAATTAATATTTGTTTAGGCCTTTCATAGTTGATGAAAATAAATTCATATCGACTTAGGCCTTTATCTTAAGGAATAGGAAAACTTATAATTTAAAATTCTCAATTAAAGTTTTCAAAGGCTGAAATAATATTCATTTAGGTCTTTAAGCTGAGAAAAATAAAACTCTTCAATTGGGACTGCCAAATAAATTTGAAACTAGTTTAAAGGCTAAAATAATTACCCTTTAGAAATATATTTAAGGCTAAGATATTTACCTTTAGAAATACCTATTTTTAAGAAAAACAAGTAGGATAGTAGGCCCCTTTAGATTTTATTAACAAAAATAAAAATAAAGTGTAAGTTATAAAATAAGTCCCAATAGCAAGACCTATTTTATATTCTTTCGATCAACACCTTTTAAAAAAATTATATTTACTATCATCATAACTCGCCACAGCCATGTATCATCACGTTACCCAACAGTATGTCGATCATCTCATACAGGCGGTTGATGATGAACCCGAGGAAGAGATGGAGGAAGACCTAGAAGAGGATACTAAAGAGCCAACTAAGGAGATGGAAGAGAATCCAGAAGAATATTCAGAGCATGACCCTAACTTGTATGACCCTAGAGATGGAGGAATGATGCATATGGAGAATGAACTTGTTTCAAAGCATAGGACGCTCACTCTGAGTATGGTTCCATAGGGTTTGATGAATGGGATGATTCAAACCACCAGGGATGGTCGATCGAAGAGTCTCCAGAGTACCACCCAGGGCCATATTATGATATGGACAATGACGACGATGAAGCCCCAACCTGGCCTTAGATTGTCTTTCTTCATTGCACTCTTTCATAAGCTCCTCGAAGTGTCGTGTGGCCTATCTCTTTTGTATGCCTTGTGGCCACCCCTGTACTTTCATTTCTTAGGCCTCTAATCGCCTACCTCAATGTAATATCCAAGACTTCCTTTGATCAATGAAGTTATTTTTCTCCAAATCTAAAATGGTTTAAATGGATCATTTATAATCAAACTAATTGCAACGTAGGCCTACCTCAAGCAAAAATTGGTTCTATATTAGGATGTATTTTGAATGTCGCTATATTAGCGTATATATGTGTTACACTTACATATTTATTACATCTTTCAATATCTCCCAAACTAACTTAATTTCCCTTTTTCTTTGTTTTCTCTTCTTTTTCATCATTTATCTTGATAAGTACGTAGATTTGTGTCGACTTGCAAACTGGCTGACTCACGATACAACCTTCAATCAAAAGGAAAGATGACTGATAAAGATGAGTTCAACGCTGCCGCAAACATAATAGTACCTATTGAGAATCTCAAAAGTTCTCAAAATATAACAGACATTCAAAATGAAGAGAAAATGGCTCACATGGAACAAGAACTAGAGATCTTGAAGGAAGAATTACGTAAAGTGCAAGACTTGGCAAAATTATCGGCTGCCACTTTCCCAACTTTCAAGATGATTATCTACTTCCCAAAGGTTGGCTTGCCTTCTGCTGACTTGCCAAATCATCCAGAACAAACTCAACACTCTCCTTCTCACGGCCGAGTCCCACCAGTTTCTCCAACCGCAGTCAGGACCATTACCGACCTCTCTAATTGCGACCCTACCATACCTACAATGCAACAGATACTTGGGGCATATGTCGCCACTCCTTATGAGCAAAATGTTCCACCCGTTTATGCCACTGGAGCTCCTACCTTAACAACGCCAGCTGTGGTTAACGTCCCGTACGAGGTGGATCAATATGCAAAAATGGAGAAAGATGCTCGTTTGAAAGAGGATGCATCGATAAATGCCCAACGTCATGGTCTAAGAAAGGAATTAAAAAGCTTACAAGTCACTAGGGTAACGGAGAGCCTCAATTATGATGACTTATGCATCCATCAGACATTGACATGTCGGTAGGGTACAAACCACCAAAGTTTGACATGTTTGATGGAAAAGGTGACCCTCATACACATTTAAGGGCATATTATGACAATTTAGTTGGTGTACGGAGAAATGAGAAGCTGAGGATGAAGTTGTTCATCCGGAACCTGTCTGGAGAAGCATTGACTTGTATACACTTTAGGACCCTCAAAAATGGAATGACTGGCAGGAAATGGCTGAGGATTTCATGACTCGTTTCAGATTCAATACTGAAATTACAGCCAACAAATTCTCATTGGTCAACATACAGAAGAAGCCATCTGAGAATTTCCAAAAGTACGCACGACGTTGGAGAGCCGCAAGGGTGCATCCACCACTAGATGAGAGTGATCTCTCGAAGTACTTTATTCGAGGTCAAGAAGGTATCTACTTTGACAAGATGATGTAAATGATGGGCTAGAAGTTTGCAAAATTGGTGAAGATGCATGGGAGACTTTATAAAGGAGGGTGTTAAATCTGAGAAGATTCAGTCTATGGTCTCATTGCAAACTGCAAGTAGGGATATACAATTGGGTTCCATTGGCGGTATCAAGAAGAAAAGGGAGGATGTTTCAGCTATCACTTACCAATGAGGAGGACTATCCCACCGATACCCCAACAATCCCCAAATTGTTGCACATACTTCATATGTCCCATACCAAGTGTATAATGCCCAACCACACTATAATCCACCCCGAGCACTAGCAAACCAAAACCCTTATATACCTTATGTCCCTATCCAAGTGTCAATCCGTCAAAATAGACCAGCATATGCATCACGACCATGTCCAAATCTCAAAGCTAGAAATGCTCACACTTAAATACTTATTGCCAAACCTTATGCCCAATTGTTTGAGAGGTTGAGGATTGCATGAGTGATACAACCAGTTGAAGGAAAACTTCTTGATCCAATCCCTCATAATTTTGATGGAAATAAGCGATGCGCTTACCACTCGGGATTCCAAGGACATGACACAGAAGATTGTTATGGTTTAAAGAACCAGATCGAGTCTTTGACCAGGAGAGGAGTAATCAAATGAACTCCAGCACCTCCCAATGTAAACAACAACCCCTTGCCAAACCATGAGAATCGGGAGGTCAATATGGTTACTTTAGATGACGAATATAAGGGGGCCGACTATCCAAACATGGATGAAGCAGATGCGATGACATCTTCGGCACAACCTGTTATCAATGTTCAACTAAGGGAATCTCTGACTGTCCAAACATATCTCCCAAGAGTTGTAGTGACCACTCTAATCGCTATAAATCCTGAGTACACAAAAATAGTCCCATGGGACTATCGAGCAGGCGCCAAGGGAAAGATGATCAACACTACCATGGCTCAAGGGATGACTAGGTTAGGAAGGTGTTATGCCCCGGAGGATCAAAATCAAAGAGTTCTTGGACAAGAATAGAATCCAAAGAAGAATGTTACCTATGATGAAGTCGCAGAATTTTGGAAGAAGATTCAGCCTAAAGACTATTCAATCGAAGAGCAGCTGAAGAAGACGCCTGCCCACATATCCATTTTGTCTCTGCTTATGAGTTCTGAAGCTCATAGGAATGCTTTGATAAAGGTGTTAAGCGGAGTGAACATTCCGAAAGAGACCACAACTGAAACCTTAGCTTCAACGATTGGAAGAATAGTGAAAGCTAACAAAATTTCTTTCCATGATGATGAGCTGCCTGCGGAAGGGGCTGGGCACAACAAAACGCTTCATATTGCAGTCAAATGTTGTGATAAGATTTTGACTCGAGTTCTAATTGATGGCGGTTCTGGATGCAACATTTGTCCTTTCACCACTCCGAGAGATTTAGGTGTGAATATGGGAGAGATAATGGAAAGTCGTGTGAAAGTTAGATCTTTTGATGGAGCGCAAAGAAGTGTCATCGGGGAGATCTATCTCACATTGCAAGTAGGGACGACTGAATTCCCCATCCTAATTCGAGTGATGGATGTGTCATCAAAATACAAACTGTTGATGGGAAGACCATGGGTTCACATGGCAAGAGTAGTTCCTTCCACTCTTTATCAGTGTGTAAAGTTTGAATGGGGTCGCACAAAATTTACAATCCACAGGGAGCTCAGTCACCCCATTCTTTCTGTTAATTCTATCCCAGTCGCTGACGAGTTAGACAGAGCCACTTTTCACACTTTGGAAATTATGCAAGTTGTAAAGGTCAATGAGGGAGCAAATCCAGATGATACAAAATTGTTAGTGGCAGCAAAAATGGTTGCGTCAGAGATGTTGAAGTATAGGTATCATCCAAAGAGTGGACTTGGACCCAAGTCTAATGGCATAATTGAGCCAATCCAGCTGAAACATCAAAGAGGCACCAACATACTCAGATATGAGCGTTCCTTGGGAAGAGACCATTGGGATTCATCGTTAGCAAGAAAGGCATAGAGTTGGATCCATAAAAAATAAAGGCGATCCAAGAGCTACCACCCCTCAAGACTAGGAAGGACGTGATGAGTTTCTTGGGAAGACTGAATTACATCAGTCGGTTCATAGCTCAATTTATAGTGATCTGTGAATCCATATTCAAATTACTAAAGAAGGATGCTGCCACAAAATGGACAGAGGAATGCCAAGGAGCTTTCAAGAGAATGAAAGAATACTTGTCCAACCCACCGGTATTGGTCCCACCAGAGCCTGGAAAGCCTTTGTTATTGTATCTATGTGTCATGCATAATGCATTTGAATGTGTATTGGTGCAGCATGATGAGGAAGGTACAATAGAGCAAGCCATTTATTATTTGAGCAAGAAGTTCACACCATACGAGGGAAGATACACCTTGTTGGAACGAACGTGTTGCGCTTTGACTTGGATCGCGCAAAAATTTAGGCATTACCTATCGGCATACACCACGTACTTGATCTCAAGAATGGATCCACTTAAGTACATCTTTCAGAAGCTGATGCCTAAAGGTAAACTTGAAAAATGGAAAATTATTTTGAGCGATTTTGATATTATGTACGTGACACAGAAGGCCATAAAAGGACAAGCCTTGGTTGATCACCTCACAGAAAACCTGGTTGACCAGGATTACGAGCCACTCATGACCTACTTTCCTGATGAAGAGGTTTTGTTTGTAGGAGAAGACATATCAGAGTCCTATGATGGATGGAGGATGTTCTTTGATGGAGCATCAAACTCTATAGGAGTTGGCATAGGAGCAGTCTTAATTTCAGAAGCAGGCCAATATTACCCAATCTCAACCAAGATTAGGTTTTATTGTACCAATAACATGGAGGAATATGAAGCTTGTATTCTCGGACTCTAGATGGCCATAGACATGAACATCAAAGAACACTTGGTGATAGGAGATTCTGACTTATTGGTTCATTAGGTGCAAGGAGAATGGAACACCAAGAATGTCAATATCCTTCCTTATTTGCGTTACATAAAAGAGTTGAGCAGGAGATTCACAAAGATTGAGTTCAAGCATGTCCCTCGAGCTCAAAATGAGTTTGCCGATGCTTTGCCAACATTGTCCTCGATGATTCAACATCCATAAAATAATTACATCGACCCTATCAATATAGAGATACATGATCAACATGCATACTATTTTCATGTAGATGAGGAACTGGATGGAAAACCATGGTACTATGACATCAGAAGGTTGATAGAAGCACAAGAATATCCTGAAAATTCCACAAGCAAGCAAAAGCGGACTTTGGGGAGGATGGTCAATCATTTCTTCCTTAAAGGAGAAATCTTATATAAGAGAACTTCAGATTAAGGACTGCGGAGGTGCGTCGACGTCACGGAAGAGACAAGGCTTTTGGAATAAATACATGCAGGAACCTGTAGACCTCACATGAACGGGTTCACTTTGGCAAAGAAGAATTTAAGAGCTGGATATTTTTGGATGACCATGGAGAGAGATAATGTGCGGTACGTGCAAAAGTGCATCAATGTCAAGTGCATGGAGATTTTATACGGGTTCCAGCGAACGAGATCAATGTGATGGGTTCGTCTTGGCTATTTGCTGCTTGGGGAATGGATTATATCTGACTTATAGTGCATGTCGCATCAAATGGACATCGTTTCATCCTAGTAGCTATCGATTATTTCACAAAATGGGTCAAAGCTTCGACATACAAGGCAGTGACAAAGAAGGTGGTAGCAAACTTTGTTCACAACAATATAGTTTGTCGGTTTGGAATTCCAGAATCAATCATAACAGATAATGCAACCAATTTCAAACAACGATCTTATGAGAGAAACTTGTGAAAGGTTCAAGATTGTTCATCGAAATTCCATAGTTTACCAGCCACATATGAATGGAGCAGTTGAGGCCACAAACAATAATATCAAGAAGATTTTAAGGAATATAGTGGACAATCATAGGCAATGGCATGAGAAGCTACCACATTCTTTACTCGGTTATCGCACCACAAACAAAACATCAACTGGGGCAACTCCTTATATGTTGGTTTATGGTTCAGAAGCAATAATACTTGCTGAGGTGGAAATACCATCTTTAAGGATTATCCAAGAGGTTGGTCTGGATGATGCTGAATGGATATGTAGCAGGCATGAACAATTGATACTCATCGATGAAAAGAGGATGGACGCAGTTTGTCATGGTCCACTCTATCAGAACAGAATGACCAAAGCATTTATCAATAAAGTCAAACCTCAACATTTCATACCGGGGCAATTAGTATTGAAGAAGATCTTCCCTCACCAAGGAGAAGCCAAAGGGAAATTTCCACCAAATTGGCAAGGACCCTACATGGTTCATAGAGTACTCTCTGGAGGAGCAGTAATCCTAGCAGAAATGGATGGTAGAGTGACCACAAAGCCAATCAATTCAGACACCATCAACAAGTACTACATCTTAAAACCTCAAGATTAGTGCTTATTTCTTGTACTTTTGCATTTTTTTAATGTAATAGAACTACGTCCAGACCTGACTTCCACGATAGGGTAAGTAGGCAACCCACATCGGATTCGGTCTCCTTTAGAAAACCCAAAAAATCATTTTCATGTATTTAGAAATATGCTCGACCTGAATTCCCTCAGTGGGATACATAGACAATCCTTGTCGGATTTGGTCCCTTCATATTTTTCACTTTTCTATTGTATTTGAACTACGTCCTGACCTTATTCCGCTTGGATACGTAGGCAGCCTGAATCAGTCCCTGTCATTTCATTTCATATTTTTCACTCTCCCTATTGTAATATGAACTATGTCCTGACCTGATTCTTCTTGGATACATAGGCAGCCTGAGTCAGGCCCGGTCATTCCATTTCATATTTTTCACTTTCCTATTGTATCGAACTACGTTACCACCTGATTCCACTTGGATACATAGGCAACTTGAGACAATCTCGGTCATTGCATTATATACTTTTAATTATCCCACTTTTATTCGCACTACGTTATGATATGATTCCTATTTAGGTGATACACAGGCAGTCTGAGTGAGGCTCGATCAATGCACTAAATAATTTCCATTTTTTTTACCCTCAGGAAACACTTCCTCATAGTTAGCGTAACCTCAGAACATGAAAAATATCGATCGTCATAGTGTCTGCAAAAGAGATAGGGAAGCTTCATCAGAAGGGTAAAAGCTATAAAAAAAACTATGTTGGATATAGTCAACAAAATGGAAAGCTCGATAAACTTCAGAACATGTCATAATCTAAAAACATTATATATATATATATATATATATATATAATATACTTATTTACTAAAAACAAGCTATTTCTTTTCAAAGAGATTTTCTACTCTTCCACCTACCAAGTCTCTAGGTTAAGAAACTACGTATGGGCTAAGAAGGTGCCAAAGGATTCCAGTGACGAGGCTTCAGTCTGCAAGTCGATACAAATCAACACCCCCTCCCAAACTAAAATTTTTCTTTGAGTGCAGAAACACAGGAATCAAGAAAATAACATCAAGTCTCAGGGCATGACCAGAAACGCCATACGACTTCTCACAAGCATGAGCCAAACCACTTTTTCCCCTACTTTATTTCTTGGAAGTACTTCAACCTACATCTTATGTGTAAGAATATTTCATTTGAATCTTTGCAGGTACGCTCAAGATCCATATAAAAATACTGAAGAAAAGGCGTCCCTCTTAGGAAAATAGGATAGTTAGCTTTTTGTCAAAATAACTCCAACTGGAGCTTGTAATCTAACCTTATCAACAATTCCACCAATCGGGGACCACCGCCTAACAACGTCAAATTCCACATGTCTGGGGTTGTACATAGAAAATGTCACTCAAACTCCACTGATCAGATGTTGTACATAACAAATATCAGCCAAACTCCACCAATTGGAGATTGTACATAGCAAACACCATCAAACCCCGCCAACCGGATGTTGTACATAGCAAACATCGTTCGAACTCTGCCAATAGAAGCCTGTATATAAGCAAAAAAAAGCAACACTCCGCCAATCGGAGACTACATCGTAGTGATGTCACTGAAGCTCCACCGACTGGGGGCATGCATGTCACACCCAAACCCTAGGTGAGGCGAACAAGTACCATATGAACACATGCTTTACAAGTGATCTATGATGATAAAGTAAAATACTATGCAAATAGATTTACTAATGAGAAGTTTCGTGTACAATACATGTCGACTAGCTGAACCGATACATATGACAAGTGAAACTATGAATACAGATGATAGCTTTACAATGTTTACAAAGCCTCTACTGGAATCCATGACTGTACCACTAGGAAAATACGCATAGTAAAGACTCGGCAAAGCCCCGAATCAACCTGGAGCTCACCAGCAACCGCTGAGTATCATGTGCTTCTATTGGGGAGATCTATTAGTTGAGTACATGTACCTGCACATGAAAGGCAGCGTCCCCAATAAGGGACGTCGGTACGAAATAATGTACTAAATATGTAAGGCATAATACAAGCATATGTAAAATGAGAGCTCAAGTGAAACTAAATACCAATAGATAAGGATTAGAGACCACCTTTGCTTATACTTGTGGAATCGTGTATGTTACATTCTTTTATTTACTTTACTATACGTTATAATCCTTATAAGGCATATGTACAAATGATCAGCTGATCAGTGGTAAAAGAGGATGACCCATGCTATGCATTCTAACCCCTGGGATGTTGTCCTCGTAATTCCACAAATTGGGATCGGCCCATGCTATGCATTCTAACCCCTGGGATGTTGTCCTCGTAATTCCACAAATTGGGATCGGCCCATGCTAGGCTTCCACCCCTGAGCTGCCACCCTTCTATACGAATTGGGATCGGCCCATGCTAGGCTTTCGCCCCTGAGCTGCCACCCTTCTATACCAATTGGGATCGACCCATGCTAGGCATTTTCCCGTGGGCAGCGACCCATAATTATACAGATTGCTTCACTTAGATTCTTTAATCTTTGAGATTGTTGTTTTGATGTTCATAACTCTTTTGAGATTGTTCTTTTGATGATCATAACTCTTTTGAGGTTGTTGTTTTGGTGGTCAAAATCATTGTTGAGATTTGAAACTATGGACCAATAGTAGAAGACATACGAATATGGACTTACGATAATGACAATGACGTGGGAAGCAAATGTGACACCAACGTAATACTTAAGAGCTTCTATGACTCAGTAAGCATTTTGACATCTCAAATTGAAGCACATATCAAGTGAAGACATTTAACATTCAGCCAAGAGATTTGAACTCTATATGATAGCCAAATACTCACTAACTAATATCAAATACAAGGTATACATGAACGTGGAACCAAGGGAGATTGTGGATAGATTCAACTTAAGGACGGATACATATTCCAATAAGTACATATAAATGTACAATAGAGCAAGTAGGGATCTTTTGATGTAACTTTATAGTCTAACACAATGGGAGTAATAACCAATAAAGGGAACATATGAACATGTGAAAAGATGGCATATATGATGGAATAGACAATTGAAGCAAGTTGGCAAGATATGGGCAGATTGTATATCCAACATATAAACATATGTACCATGTGTAATCTAGGATCATTTTGATTTATATAAGGGGAATATGTGCCAAGGATACTTTGATGATGAAATAAGTTTAAACCTTGCATGCTAATACTTGGTAGAGTAAGCACGTACATTTAGTAATAAACTCATATTAGGAGTACTCACTTTGATGCTCTAGGGAGTAGGAACTGCAACTATGGATCAGTCACTACCAAGGGAACTTAGAAAGCTTACTTTGTAATACAAGTGTTGGATTCATGCCAAAGAAATAGGAAATTGAATAGTCTTACATACTTTGTTGCACAACACTAGTTATTACAATGAATTAACCATCTTCCTTTTAGATTATTTATCTACAATGGAGTAAATAATAAAACTAGCATTAGTAGCTGATCAACAAGTTTGGGCTACTTGATCAGACCTAAATAGTAATTGCCAGTAAATCTATACTTGATCCCATCAAGGGTGTTCTTCCACCCATTCTCCTCTAATTTTTTTCATATAGTATACAGTCTTCTTATAAGGTCCTCCGAAACTCCTCAATTTTCATAACGTTTGGAAAGCAGTATACAAAGGGATGGCATAAAGTAAGCTCATGCAACAATCAATTAAGTGGTGTATCACTACACTTTCAATGTTCTATCCTCTAACCAGTTCCCATGACTTCTCTGCATATATCCAGCTACACCCCCTTATTTTACGATACACAAAATAGTACCTATGCATCACAATGTGGAAGTAGCAATATGAACCACGGCTTCCCACCAACATCCCATTAGTTCCCACTAACATTACATTTAAGATGCTCAAAACGAGCTCACAATCAAAATTTAAGGGGACTCCACTCCATGGCTGTCCCAACAGGCACATTCTTCATGAACATTTATCAAGCTCACACCATATAGAGGCAACACTCCTAAGTTTATTAACACATACACACTTTCACAAACAATGCAAGAACAAGAGAGGGATGAAAATTCCCACAGCTTACCTTGCTGGACAGAAACCTCACTTGCTAAGACTTGGATTCTTCAAGGTTTGGGTTGTCCTCTCCCCCTTACCTTGATGTTAAATCAGATTATCACTTGAATTCCTTAAGATGGGAGATGTTTTACCAACTTGTACTTAAAAAACACCTGTTTCCTTCAGATTTTAATGGTGAAGCTGGAGACCAAAACTCTTGGAGCTTCTACGTCTTTCCTTGGGAGTAATTTTCTGGGGAATAAGTGATGAAGGAGATGTGATGAGCTTGAGTACTTTACAGGTACCTTCTGGACATTTTCACTTAGTAAATTGGAGAAATAATATGGTCATTTACTTTAAGCAAGCAGGTGCATCACCTCCTCAAGTTTTGCCACAAGTTTTAAAGTAGGTGCATCACCTCCTTTCCCTTTTCACTTAAAATGCAGTCCACTTATTCTAAGTAGGTGCATCACCTACTTGCTCTTTTCACTTAAAATGCAGTCCACTTATTCAAAGTATGTGCATCACCTACTTGCCCCTACTAGCATAGTTTAGTCAAGCAAGCACCTCACTTATTTTACACGATTTTCCCTATCTTAGTTTATTTACAAGATCGTAGCACTAATACACACTTGACCACTTTGACTTTTACATCAAATACCACCTTTCCCGAGTTTGAATTGTTTTTGAGTTCACTTAGTCGAATGTGTTTGAAGGCACGGGGTATTACAACTTTAAACCTATTCTATTGTCACTACTCGCATAGGAAATCGAGGCCATAACTATACCACAAGCAATTTATAAGCATCATATAAATAGAACTAGTACACGTAGAATATGGGGTGTTACAATGCAAACATAACGACGCTGTCATACGCCAACAATTAAATGTTACATTACAAGCTTTACACAGCTAGATGCATGCTTTTACATTACAACAACCCCGCCAGTCGAAGGCATTACATTACAAGCTTTACACATCTAGATGCAGGCTTTTACATTCAACAACCCCGCCAGTCGAAGGCTTTTCATTACAAGCTCTATACAGTCAGATGCAGGCTTTTACATTACAACAGGTCCGCCAGTCAGAGGCCTCTACATTACAAGTTACTTTACTTACATCACATTCACAACACAAAAGGAGACATCAACAATCGTTTGAACATCTACACTCTACTCTTTACATTACTATTTCAATTTATAATATTTGAACTGCAACAAGTACTTTTCACCCTTTTACATGTTTTGCAGGACAATGCATTACAACGAGGAACTCCCTCTAAGCAGTAAACTAGGGCAAGTTAGTGCAATGTAAACATCACTAGATACGTCAAGGAATTACTTTCAAAACTCAACACGACTTAATTTTTAGAATTTCAGATTTAAATCTTACTTATAACTCTTTCATGTCTCAGTTCATTATAACTCGACACTAGGACAATTTTTTTTTTAAAAAAAATCATCTCTTCCATAAGTCTTCAGTAGAAATTGCTACGGAGCATTTCTCATTCAAGTTTCTTAAGAACTATGCCCCATCCCTCTATTCTTGTTAATCTCTTCATACCTCACCACCAAAATATTTCAGTAATACCGTAATTTGATACTAGGGCAAATATTAATCAAAATTTACTATGTTTCTACACTCTCTAACTACTTATGACCTGATTTCTCATGAAACCTGAGATATGTAGGCAGCTCAGAAGCTAGGGTTCGGCCATAACTCCATAAAAATTTCTTGTCAAGTTGTTTCTCAAAGTATATTTTGGTGGTTGCCTAAAATTGGATTGTGTCAATATTTCTTCGTCCACTTCTTCACTACTCTCCTCCATGGACAAAGAAAGGGGCAAGCTGTTGACACCCAATTTTGACTCTCCATATTTAATTAATTAAGCTTCCATAATAATAATACCAACAATAATAACGATAATAATAAAATACAATATGTATACATATAAAAAACTTTTGCAAGAATATGATAATAAAATATATATGTTACAAAAAAAACTTTCGTAAGAATACAAAAAAGACGTTCAAAAAAATATTCTTATTCTTATTTGATAAAATTACTTTCATAAATATTATTTCTTATAAAATTTAATTTATTATAAATATTACTTAATTTTCCATTTAAAAAAAAACTTACGTCAAACAAATGTCGTTCTTAAGAATTGAATTGATTTTGTTTAAATATAATTTATATTGTTACAAGTAAATATTTTTCGTACATTATTCAAAATTAGGAAGCTTAATTAATTAACGAGTTACTAATTTATACTAATTTAATTTTCAAAGAATGACTATTTTTATCAAATAAGCTAATCTTGCAAAACAATTATTTTTAATTTAATAAATTATGGGTATTTAATAAAGAAAGTGATATAATTTAAATGGATTTAATTTGAGAAAAATTTGGCAATCCAAGTCCTTCTAATTCAGCCAATCCGCGCATGCCACGTAGGAAGCACATGGATTGTGCTTCTTCAGCTCTAATCTTGACCATCCACTCTAATTTGACGGCTTTAATTAATCCATCCTTTTACTATTATATATATATATATTTATTTATTTTTTACTTTTTTATTTTTCTTATTTTTTATAACTTCTTATTTTTATTAACCGTCCGATCAAACTATCGGACGACCCAAATTAATTAAGACTTTTCTTCCTCCAAGACCCCTACGCTAGCTATACTTCTTCTTCTCCCTAGACGCCTCAACCTGGAAAAATAAAGAAACGTTCCTTTCCCAACGTTCTCCTTCCCCAGACACGATGAACGCCTCCTCCTTCCCCATGCCCAGACACTCCCCTCTCCCATCAACCTCTTCCTCTTCTGCCAGAATCGGACCACCGGAAAAAGACAATTTCCGGTGGTTTTCAACCATGTTCCTCTATCCCCGTCAATCACAACCTCCTTTTTATCAACTTTACATATATTTTCCAACTAATTTTCTGACACAAAATAGTCCAAGAAACCATCGCTGCTAGCCAGAAAGATGAGGAACACGAAGAACCATCAGATTTGGTTCATTATGCCTTAATCTAATGAGTTTTAAAGTGGAAGTCTATCCGAAAATCGTCTATAAAAAGCCATTTGGTTTTAATCTGAAAATGATCCAGGAATGGAAGAACATTGAAAATCATCCAGCAAATCCAGAAATGATCGAGGAAATAGAGGAAAAGAGCAAAACGCAACATATTTCAAGCTTTCTTTTAGAGTTCGAAAGTTCTCTCCTCTTCTTGCCCTTTTTTTTTTTGAACTTGGGTTCGAGGGAGTTTGAAGTGGAAGTCTTTTGACGTCAAAGCTCTTGTTTGCTGCTCCTCATAAGGTTTGTAATCACCCTCCTCTCCACATTTTGTCTTCGATTTCTAGAAATTAATATTATTGTTATTTAATAGTTGCTTGCCATTTATCTTGAATCTTTCTATTTGAACATGTTTTGTTATTTTACTTTGTGAAACTTTATTCATAGAAAAGGAATTAGTAAGAAGCATTGTCATTTAGAAGAAATTATTAATTGACTCATCTAACATATAAGTAGTTATTTCCTGATAAGGTTTTGTTTAATACCCTTGAGCGAGCCACCACTTTTTTAAATTCGTATCTTGTTTTACTATGATTAGATGTAGTGTCTCTTGATATATATCATTTTATGTTTGTCTTCAATGCTATGATCGAGATAAAGTAACTATTCTAAAAATTATATTTTGTGAATAAACTATCACATTTCAATGTAGCTTTTTAAAATATCAAAGAATGTTGCCTGCAAAAATAGATGTCACTTTAGTTAATTTTTTGAGTTATATTTTGCTCAAAGTGACTTGAGTATCTATGCGCAAGTAGTATGCTATGAATTTAATGTATTTTTTTACATTGTTAATTGTGTATAATCAAATATACATCTAATATGGACACTTTAACCATTGCTTCTAGTCATGTGTTACTGATGCATTTATAGTTTCCAACTTTGATAATTCATATTTCTTTGTTTTGTTTTGAGAACTTAACGGCTTGCTTATGTCCTAAGTTCCTAAAATAGACCATAGAAGGTGATGATATTCTCATTTTGCTTACATAATTTCAATGGAGTGTATATGCCTTAAGTAGTTGAGAACAATTAGTTTACTAGCTTCACCTTGACTAACTTATTGTATATCGAATTGTGTTAAAATATGTAAGGTAAGAAATTCTAAAAACATTTGAAAGGTCTACACAAATTCATGGTTTCCAAGATAGTGAAAGAAAATATTAAACTCTTACCTATCAAAATGCCATTTTAGCAAATCTTTGATATTCTTGTTTAATGCGGGTTCACATTTGTTTGCATCATTACATTACTGCACCATTTAATTAAGTTACTAATCTTTATATCCTAATTTTATTATGTTTCATGTACAATCGAAGGGCTGGAGTTTCTACTTTGAAACTCATTTTGGCCTAAAATATTAGGCCAACGGCAATTAGGATTATCACAACGCTTGGAGTCTTGTGAATTAAGAGTCTAACATTTCTTAGTCTTTCTTTCGTGGTCTTAATAATGTTGTTTGGATATGTTGACGAACATTTACTTATGTTTGTATAAATCTTAAGTTTTGATGTATAAAATTGATTGTCTTTATTTTTGGAGGTTATTTATGTGGGCTAACTGTATTCGCTAATGGATTGAAAATTATGTTATAAGCCTTTGGCAACATTTTAGAACAAAAAATGGTAAAAAAAATAAATTTTTGAAAATAGGTTGACGTTAAGTTTACTTACAACATTCTTTTAGGCCTTTTAAGTTGAGGAGAAAAAATTCATATCGACTTAGGCCTTTATTTTAAAGAATAGAAAAAACTTATCATTTAAAATTCCCAATTGAAATTTTAAAAGGCTGAAATAATATTGATTTAGGTCTTTAAGCTGAGAAAAATAAAACTCATCAATTGGGACTCCCAAATAAATTTGAAAATAGTTTAAAGGCTAAAATAATTACCCTTTAGAAATATATTTAAGGCTAAGATATTTACCTTTAGAAATACCTATTTTTAAGAAAAACAAGTAGGAAAGTAGGCCCCTTTATATTTTGTTAACAAACAAAAAAAAAAGTGTAAGTTATAAAATAAGTCCCAACAGCTAGGCCTATTTTATATTCTTTAGATCAACCCCTTTATAAATAAATTATATTTACTATTATCACTATTTCTATTTTTTATGTCAAATATTACTTAAAATATTTTAACCTCTTAACATGCTATTTCAAGATTTAGATATGTCAACAAGTTCAAAATACAAGGTACATACATATATATATTATGCACATAAGAGGTATAAATTCTATATTTTGTATATTTAGTTTTCTCTATACATGACTTAGTATTTTGTTACACTTTATATTATTTTTCTCATATCTACTGTCTCTTTACAAAGTTACTTATTTATTTTTATAATTTATAAATCCCTACAATTTAATATACATATTGGTTTACTACATATAATTTATTTTCAATTTGTCTAGACATGTAAATAAAATAGTAAGTATTCATATGTTTTAAACAACTTACATGTATATACTATACTTTATAATAAATCTAGCTAAGATCACAACTTTATATAATATTTTAACATTTAGTATCACTATTATTTATTTTATTTTACGTATTTTCATTCAAATTATATTTCACAGATACTACTATATATTTATACCCAACTATTATCTTATTTTATTTTATTTTCCTTTACGTCTTAATTCTATATATATGAATAAAACAACAAATTTTCATATTCATTAAGTTCAATATTTTTATATTTAGGATAAATTTATATAAAGCACATTTCTATCTTTTAACATATAAAATTATCATACATTTTAAGTACATTTATTTTATATATTTTACTATATGATAAACATACTACAATTAAATTTATTTTATAGACGTATATATGTCATACCTTGTATTTTACTTTTTTCTTGAACTAACAAAATTTACTTATCATTGATTTTAAAGCAAATAAATGAATAAATTTTCCTTACTATTTTTTCTAACTAAAGTTTAAGGACTATCTTCGGATAGGCTCTGAGGGATGTTTAATACCTTCCCCTCGAATAACCAAAACCCTTACTTAGAATCTCACTGGTTTCACAAATTAAAACACTGTTCACATTTACATATAAAAATGGTTTTCCTAAAAAAAATTAACTTAAAATTAGGTGGTGACTCTAAAAGAAAACAGTTTTATTCAAAATAAGAGTGGCGGCCATGTTATGTTGTGAACTGTTTCTACTAGTTCGAAATAGGTTGCGACAGCTTGGGGACTCTACTGGTGAACTTACTTAGGTTTCGACCTTAGAAAACTTAATTTAGGAATAAGTTTTGTGATTACTTGTTTATTTTTATATTATTATTTACTTTATGAAATCATACATTGCTTTGATTGAAAGGTCGCAAGTAAAATCCAAACTTGTGTTCGTTATTTGTTTTAAACCACTGTTAGTATTTTCCTCACACTGTCATTTACACATTCTATCGAGTCTTTGGACGTACACAAACAAACACTGAACACGTGAGGGGTGTTCTGTACTCCTCCGAAACTTTCTTTGGATTCCTTAGTTTCAGAGTTGGTGCAATTAAGATAGTGTGCCTTCTCGCAATTACTCAGTCCCACTCTCAATCATCTAGGAAAAAATCTAACTATAGAAATAGGTCATGTTGCATAGTCTTAGACAAGACAATCTATGGTATTATCATTGCGTTTAGGAAACTACCCACATGCCAATGAATTTCTTCTTTAAAACTCGACGACATATATTTTGTGTGAAATTGATATGAATGATCCAAAGTAAAACACTTAACAGATTTGGAGCAAATAAACTTATCACACCCTTAC
The DNA here is from genome assembly GCA_029582725.1 of Solanum chiquidenum. Taxonomy (NCBI): domain Eukaryota; kingdom Viridiplantae; phylum Streptophyta; class Magnoliopsida; order Solanales; family Solanaceae; genus Solanum; species Solanum chiquidenum. The sequence continues at coordinate 45,140 of JAJOOS010000792.1, read as the reverse complement.
CTTTCTTTCAGATGCAAATCAACCAAAACTTCCATACTATCAGGGTGACGACTAAGGTTCCCAAATTCTGAAAGATTGGTGGGGAAACATCCGAGTGGCATACAAAAATGAGATTATGCCACACCTAGGGTCATTAATTGATCTATTAAATGTGGAGGCAAATAAGTCACTCATTACTCTGATGATTGAATTCTGGCAATCAGCAACAGTGACTTTCCAGTTCACACATTTTTAAATCACACCAACACTGGAGGAGATAAGTCAAATTGTTGATTTACCATTGGCTGGCAGAGTACCTTTGGCCCCACGCACTATATCCATAATTGGTTTTCTTCGAACTTTGGGGTTGAGAGTAGGCCCAGGTTTGTGAAGAGTTGACGAGGTATGGGTCAACTTGGATTATCTCCTTAAAAGGTTCGGTCGTTGAGAGAGTTATGATAGGTTCCAACAAGAATTCTTCATCTCCAGAGTTGATTGGAAGAGGCACATGGATATTGTTTTCTTGGTTGCCTTTTTGGGTACTATGATCTTCCCAAAGAAAAGAGGTTGTGTCGACATCAACCTATTGCCTATGGTCATTTACATGTTTAAAGTACTTGTTAGAGTGACCACCGTATCCATGATTTTGGCCAAAATATTTCAATCACTCTCCCTCTGCTCTAGAGGATATGATCACTTTAGGGGGAGTAATCTTTTGCTACAGATTTGGATGTTGGAATACCTCTATCAAAGACAAGTAGGAAATTGCACTGAAGCAGACTTACTCAACAAAATCAGAAGCCATGCGATGAGATTGAGCATGTGGGATGCCCCAAATAATGCAAAAGGTTGGCACATTTTCCTGACCCACCACACAGGGAACCATATTCAGTGACGACTACCATGGGTAAATGGTCGAGCTTTGTTGAGAACCAATCATGTCTATTTCATTGAGTTGATTGGATTAGAAGGCTTCTAGCCTTACGCACCTCTAAGAGTCATCCGACAATTTGGAATAACCCAAGGCATTCCTCTATGGTCAAATATGGCACTAGTAGAGGTCGATTATGAGAGAAGAATCCCGATCGAAAGGATTGTTGTTGTGGTACAAGGATGGTATGGTATTTTTCACTCAGGCATAGGGGTTGAGTCGTGGTGCACCCCTGAATATTATACTTGGTTTATGATGGGAGGAATTCTTGCAAGGCCTAGCTATGGCGAAATCTTGGGGTTCACGGACACCCAAAGATCAAATCAAATTGGCATGGAACTATTAAACCTCATGCCCATCACCACACCTATGTATCATCAGGTTACCCCACGGTCTGTCGATCATCTCATATAGGCATTTGATAATGAACCAGAGGAAGAGATGGAGGAAGACCTAGAAAAGGATCCTAGAGAGCCAGCTAAGGAGATGGAAGAAAATCTAGAAGAATATTCAGAGCATGACCACAACTTGTATGACCCTAGAGATGGAGGAATGATGCATATGGAGAATGAACATGTTCCAACATTGTCAATTTGTCTAGATATGTAAATAAAATTGTAAGTATTCATATGTTTTAAAAAAATTACATGTATCTACTATACTTTATAATATCACAAACTTTATATAATATTTTAACATTTAGTATCATTATTATTTATTTTATTTTATCTATTTTCATTCAAATTATACTTCACAGATACTACTATATATTTATACTCATCTGTTATTTTATTTTATTTTATTTTATATCTTAATTCTATATATATGAATAAAATGACAAATTATCATATTCTTTAAGTTCAATATTTTTATATTTATGATAAGTTAATAGAAAACACATTTATATCTTTTAACATATAAAATTATTATACATTTTAAGTACATTTATTTTATTTATTTTACTATATGATAAACGTACTACTATTAAATTTATTTTATAGATGTATATATTTCATACCTTGTATTTTACTCTTTTCTTAAACTAACAAATTTAACTTATCAATGATTTTAAAGCAAATAAATGAATAAATTTTCCTAACTACTTTTCCTAAATTGAGATTATGGACTATCTTTGGATAGACTCTGAGGGATGCAGTAACATCCCGCCTTAGAAAAAGCTAAATTTAGAAAGGACACATTTGGAAAGAGTCAAATCTAAAAAAAATTCAAGTTATGCTTAAGTTGTAAGTTTTGGGTCAATTTCAAATGACCATAAGCTTCAGTACATGATGAGTTAGGTGGCCCATAAGATATCAAATGAAAGGTCTTGGAATCCTCTTTTCAATGTGTAATGACCTGATTCCGTCATTAGGGAAAAGCCAATGGAGAAAGAATTTGGGTCAGAAAACTTTTGGTAGTAACTTGGAATTTTCTATCCTCGTCCAGATTTGGATGAAATCGGAGTCAGTAAAATCAAGGGAAATATGGTAACAACTGTGTGATTTAATTATGATTTTGATTATATAAATAGATATCTAAGACGTTAAGGAACCCGTATGACTTTACGAAACTGAATTTGGGCGAGTAGAACTCCTAAAAATGATCTTAGTGTGAACGGGTGGTTTTTGAATGTCAAGGGTTGAAGATGTGATGTGAAATGGGGGCTTGGAATTCAAATTCCAGCATTTTGTCTCCGTGCATACTGTTGTAGTGGGATGGATGCCGTTGTAGTGGGATGGATGCCGCTGTAGCGGGACAGACGACTTAAGTCGGAAATAAAACCCCAAAAATATTTTATTCTGCACTTTTCAACTTTGAGAACTAAGGAACGACCCCAGGTGTGTTCTTGATGGTTTTTCACCATTCTTGAGGTTAAAGGTAAGGTTTTTACTCCCCGAATCTATGTTTCGATCCGTAGAAATTAGTTTCTTGGGTAATTATCAATGGGGGAGGGTTTTGATATGGGAATTATGGTGAAAAAACCCTAGTCTGGGTATAGAGATCATGGGTTTGGTCTAGGGTTATTGAGTTCATTATAATCTAGATAATTAGAACTTTGAATGTTGATCCTTGTGTATAAATTATTTTTTGTAGACCTATAGCAAGCGGCAAGAATCCGGAAAGGGAAGATTCAAGTGCCTTAGGGGACTCAAGCTTGGGTTCGAGGTAGGTGATGGTTGTGATTTCATGTTGGTGTGATATATATTTGTAAATTGCTCATTATAATGCATGTATGTATGCGAATGTTGCATTATTGATCACCCTAATCGTAAATGAGGATAATTGAATAATTATATGACATGAATCACCTCTTGTTGTATGATTGTGCGAATATATATTGTGATTGTGTTTGTGGTTTGTTGAATGGATCGGGTGTTGCGTTCCGACACACTAACTTGGATCAGTTGCCACATTCCGGCATAAACATGCGATCGGTTGCCACGTTCTGGCATAATCATGGGATCGGTTACTATGTTCCAGCATAAACATTAGATCGGGTACCACGTTCCGGTATGCTAATAGTTTGGGTGTGGGTTCCATGAGAGGACCATTGAATTGTGTTGTGTGTCTACTTGTGATGACTACGTTCATATCTAATGATTATTGATATTGGAAGACTGTATGTTGCTCTAAACTGATAACCAATGTGTATTATTGAGAACGTGAGATGCTACATTGATCCTGAAAATATGACTAATATTGTATATGTTCGGTATATGCCTGTTTTATAATGTTGTGGTTACTTGCATGTGTTTCACTTAATGGGATAACTGTGTGATCCTACGAATACATTGTGGTTGTGTACTGATATTGCACTTGCTCTTTTTTAGTTGAGTACATGACATCTTCATGTGGCGATTGATAGACCTCAGCTAGGTGAATATTAAGTGTGACCTAGTTCTTCCAGGTTTCCATGGATCTTTCTTGTTTAAGTCCACCCTTTTTGGACTTAGACTATTTGTTTAAGGTGTTTTGTTTAGCTTCGGGGTTGTACCCCTTGTTCTTAGACTTGTCCTTAGTAGAGTTTTGGTACAATAACTTTTAGGTTCTAAGGGTTTAGACTTCCGCAATTGTTTTGGTTAATTTATTTGTTTAAACCCTTGGAGTTTATGGGGACTCAATTTTTATTGTCATTTAAACCTCTTTCCGTATCTTTAAATATCTTAGTTTTCATAAAAAAAAATGTTAGTTTGGGTTGTAGTAGTGGTTCTCCTACCGGAGGGTTAGTGTGGGTGCCAATCACGCCGGTCTGGGTCGTGACAAAGTTGGTATTAGAGCCCTAGGTTCGTTGATCTCATTATACCAAAACGTGTCTAGTAGAGTCTTGCTGAACGATATGATGACGTCCGTACTTTTCTTCGAGAGGCTATAGGACTTTAAGAAAAACTCACTTCTTTCTACTCCTTCGTGCTATGACTTGAATCCAATTGGTATCTGGGTGATACAAATTGGTATCTTTCCTCCTGCACTTTATGATCCGAGCTAGAGCAACAAAAGTGGTAACACCATCACTAGAAAGAGAGGATGTGTATAAACTACCGACAGTTCAATAGGGTCACCATTCAGAACAAGTATCCATTACCTCAGATAGATGACCTTTTTTATCAATTGCAAGGTGCATCGGTTTTCTCTAAGATTGATGTAAGGTCTGGTTACCATCAGTTAAAGATTGAGGCAGTTAAGAATTGGGTTCGACTAAGTTCTATGATTGAAATTATCAATTTTGTGGGGGCTCGCTAGCTACTATTGTCACTTGTGGTATGAGTTGAGTCCAATTGGTATCTCTTGATTCCAATTGGTATCTCAACGAAGTGAACTAGATGTCGTAGTCACGGCTGAAGGGATACAAGCAAGTTAATTGGAAATGAGAAGGTTCCAATTGGTATCTGGCCTTAGGGGTCGTATAGGGCATAGATGATTAGTAACGGTCGTCTATGGAATGAACTAATTAAAGAATTTGAACTTATCTGCAAGTTGTAACTACTTGAGTGTCATGAAATTTGTTGTGAAAAGAAAGTCATCACGAGATTACGTGCAAGGGTCTAGATAAATTTTGATGTGGTTCGTTAGCGAGAAATTTGAAAGTGAATTGCGACCAACTAATAATCGTGTGAGAGTCTGGGTATATCTTAGGGGTATGTGTGTGGTAGTGTTGAAACAATGTAAAAGGATTCTAAAATGCGTACTTCGTTGGGTTGACCCGAGGAGGGTGGAGGGGGTAGAGGGTAGACAACGATTGTCCTAGCTAAAGGGATTTTCTTAAATGCCTAGTTATAGCCGGGAAATCTAGGGGAAATATAGAAAAGAGAGGAACCCCAAAAATTGTTGGCAGGTGTTCTATTTTCGTCAGGGCCGCTGGGGTGGGATTTTCCCCGCCACGGCAAGATCACCAGTGCAGAATTTCTCCCGCCAGAGCGAAACAGGGCGAGGAAGAATCTCCGCCATGTCTCCCCTATTTTCCCTAGTCACAATTATGGACCCCAAATCATACCAAAACTAACCCCCGCGATCTAATTCAGTGTTCAACAATCGAATATAAGGTGTGTTAAAATTATGGAGAAATTGGGCATATGAGGAGGAAATCAGCGAGGCCATGGAGGCCGGGGAGATGGTAATGCAGGTAGAGGAGAAGTGTATCCAAGCGAGGAGGTTGCCCGTCAAGATGACAAAGCTTAGTTGTATGCTTTTCCGCGCAAGACCGAGTTTGAGGTGTGTGATGCACTGGTCACTAGTGCTACTCTTGTTTGTGCCCGGATGGCTATTGTTTTGTGTGATCTGGGTTCTACATATTCGTACGTGTTAGTTCAATTGCCTTGCGATTTGATATGGTTCGTGATATACTTGATGACTCTATTCATGTTTCTACCCCAATTGAAGAGTCTGTCATAGTCACACTTGTATATCGTGTTTTTCCTGTTGTGTTTAGAGATTTTCAGACTTGGGTTGATTTGGTTATGCTGGATATGACTGACTTGATATAATATTAGGCATGACTTGGTTGTCCCCCATATTATACCGGGCTTAATTGTAATACTAAGTCGGTAACTCTAGAGATCCCTGGTAGGGAAAGATTATAGTGGGAAGGAGTGTACAAGCCTAAGCTAGCTAAGATCATATCCTCCATTCGGTCTACGAAACTGGTAAGGCAGGGTTGTTTCGCTTATTTGGTTCATGTTCAGGGTGTTGAGGTTGAGTCTCCCTCTATTGAGTATATTCATGTGGTATTTGAGTTTTAAGGAAGTGTTTCTTACGGATTTGCTTAGTATGCCTCCATATAGAGATATAGATTTCTGCATTGACTTGGAAACTATCACTTGCCCAATTTCAATCCCTATATATCATATGGCTCCAACAGAATTAAGAGAGCTTAAGGCTCAAATCCAAGAGCTTCTTGATAAAGGGTTCATCTGTCCTAGTGTTTCCAAGTGGGGTGCTCATGTCTTGTTCGTTAAGAAGAAGGAGGGTAGTATGAGGACTGATGATTTTATCTTAATCCATAAGGGAGTGGATTAATATCAGAATGACAAGCTTATAGATAAAGAAAGTTTCTTTGAGTATACTTGGGTGAAGGAAATTGTAGATTTTAGTAAGAAAGTGCGTACCAAGATTGGGTTAGTCCTTTAAAATTTGATGAGTATAGCTGAATTTTAGGTGTCATGTTGATGAAATGTTGGCTTCGTAGTGATAGTCAAGGCTAACTGAGCGTAATGGTAATAGGAGTTCGTGATGGATTGTGACGGGATGCAACTATATAATAAAATTGTTGGTTAAGCAAATTTTTGTATAGTAATTACGACTTGCGAGTATCTAAGGTTGTGGTTTTCTAATATTTGGTAAGTAACGTGGTTGTATGGAAAGTTTTAAGAGATGGTGGGACACCATTAAAATATAAATTAAAGAGCTAGAGTCATAATGAAGAAAAATAGTGGGATGTAGTACAACCTTTAGAGAGAGGCGAGAGCAAGAATATTGTATTTGATTGCAAGGGCTGAAAAGATAACTTCAAAGGGGTAGATAATTGCGTTCAGAGATGCGTGATTTCATTCATTTTGTTGTGGCTATGGCAATAGTGTCACGGGTCCATCAGATTGGTTAAAAACTATTAAAAATGACTTGAGAAAGGAGTGTACAGACATTAGCTCGAGGGTGATGATAAGTGCTTGGGTTTTGTTTTTGAGTTTAGTAATGAGTACGATGGAATTTTTAGCGAAGGTATTGTATGATCGATGGAGAGGCGATCCATGATAAGCGAAGATCCATGAATTCATAAAAATCTTCAAGGTATAAGCTAATATTGATAGATAAAGGGATCGTGTTATACGGTTGAATTTACAATTCAGATTTTTCATTGTAAGTCTACATTCGTGGTGATATATTTTGTCAAGGTATGGATTGGGAAGGTGAGAAATGATCAATTGTATCTGTTATTGAGCATTTGCAAGGACTTACACCTAGGTGGGGACGTAAAGTTTATTAATATTGATTGTTAAGTACCTAAGAAAGGTTTCATTTAAAAGTGTTGGTTTATAGTAACGTAAATGGTCGGAGTGTTTATGATGGTTGTTAGTATTGTGAGTATGATTCACTAGCTATGTTCTCGTGTGTTTTCGCTTTAATGGGTGGATCCCTAGTGGTGGATCAAGCGTACCAAATCTTGCAATGTTCCTTGGTTGAGTGGGAAGATTGGAAAGATCTGGTTATTTCGAATGACATAATTAGTGTTATATTGGATTTGTTAAAGTATTTAAGTGGTTTTACATGTACCACCTTGCTTATGAAAGTTTATAGAAGAGCTACCATGCGTATTTATGATTGTCCGACAATCTTATATTTCATCTTGTTGTCGAGGTCATGTATCCATTATGTGTGGTTGAATGTGGGGATCATTGAATCCAATTCTACTATTCTTAATTAAGAGGTAATCTATAATTACTAAATCTAGCATTTCGATAGTGTTGTTAGAGGGTTTGTATGCTTGGACATATCCCTCGATGGGTATCTGATTTCTAAAGACTAAACATTTATAACTTAAGCTCATGGGAATTTGGGTTGTGAGATGGAGATGTTGATAAGAACTATTATTGTTTGGGTATTATGAGTGTGTGTTGGTTGGTTCAGGTTCACCTCTAATTGTGGCAAGTTTTGATTTAAGATTTTATCATGGTTATATGAGAAAGGATTCGTCCTAATGTTTGTGTCAAAGTCCTTGATAACATGTGGCAGACATGTTGCGATCAAACTTTGGTGGTTATTGGGAATAGCTTTGTTGTTAGTTAAGTGTACATACAACAATAATTATCACTCGAATATTGTGATGACTTCATTGAGGCATTGTTTGTGAGGATGTGTAGGTATTCAATTGGTTGGTTTGGGGACGAAGATTATATCATAAAGTGAGACTCAGTATTGTTAAACAAGACCTTCGGTATGAGGAAGAACCAGTTGAAATTCCTGATCACGATGTCCGGAAGCTAAGGACATGCGAGACAAGTATCCCCAATAATTCAACGTTCAGATACTACTCTGCCCTTACTTTAGCTAGTCTTTCCTAGTTGATCACTCGGGGACGAGCTATGGGTAAATTGGTATCTATTGTAACAACTTGATTCCGTCGTTAGGGAAAAGCCAATGGAGAAAGAATTGGGGTCAGAAAACTTTTGGTAGTAACTTGGAATTTCCTAACCTAGTCCAGATTTGGACGAAATCAGAGTCAGTAAAGTCTAGGGAAATATGGTAACAACTAGGTGATTTAATTATGATTTTTATTCCATGAATAAATATCTAAGACGTTAAGGAACCCGTACGACTTTACGGAATTGAATTCGGGCGAGTTGAACTCCCAAATATTATTTTAGCGTGAACGGGTGGTTTTTGAATGTCAAGGGTTGAAGATGTGTTGTGAAATGGAGGTTTGGAATTCAAATTCCAGCATTCTTTCTCTATGTATACCGCTGTAGCGGGATGAATGTCGTTGTAGCGGGACAGATGCGAGTTAAGTCGGAAAAAAAAACCAAATACGTTTTATTCTGCACTTTTTGACTTTGAGAGCTAAGGAACGACCCCAGGTGTGTTCTTGACGGTTTTTCACCATTCTTGAGGCTAAAAGTAATGATTTTACTCACTGAATCCGTGTTTCGATCTGTAGAACTTAGTTTCTTGGGTAATTATCGATGGGGGGAGGGGTTTGATCTGGGAATTATGGTGGATAAAGCCCTAGTCTGGGTATAAGGATCATGGGTTTGGTCTATGTTTATTGAGTTTGTTATAATCTAAATAATTAGACCTTTGAATGTTGATCCTTGTGTATAAATTGTTGTTTGTAGACCTAGAACAAGCGGGAAGAATCCAGAAAGGGAAGATTCAAGTGCCTTAGGGGATTCTAGCTTGGATTCGAGGTAGGTGATGGTTGTGATTTCATGTTGGTGTGATATATGTTATTAAATTGCTCATTATAATGCATGTATGTATGAGAATGTTGCATTACTGATCAACTTAATCGTAAATGAGGATAATTGAATAATTGTATGCCATGAATCACCTCTTGTTGTATGATTGTGAGAATATACATTGTCATTGTGGTTTGTTGAATGGATCAGGTGTTGCGTTCCGACACATTAACTTGGATCGATTGCCACGTTCCGGCATAAACATGGGATCGGTTGCCACGTTCTGGCATAATCATGGGATCAGTTGCCACGTTTCGGCATAAATATTGGATCGGGTACCACGTTTCGGTATGCTAACAGTTTGGGTATGGGTTCCATGAGAGGACCATTGAATTGTGTTGTTCACCCACACGCTAATCATGTTTTACATTATCGAATTCACCCCTAGAGATTGAGAAATTATGTTCTTGATGAGTTTCTTCAAGAGTTGTTATTCGATCTTGAATCTTGATGTTTGGTTGAGTTCTTCAGGAGAATATTTTGGTAAAGGGGTTGAGTAAATTGATAGTTCTTGAGTGAGTTTCGCTAAAAAAAATCTGGGTTATAGGAATTCGAGAGTTTTTACCGTAGAATTTCAGTGGGCATGAGTTGAATCGGGTTTGGGAGAAGAAGAAAAGATCGAGCAGAAATTGGCGCACAAGTCAGTGTCGCAAACTTGCTCCCTTAGAGAGAAATTTCCCTCTCCGCATCGCGGAGAGAATGCGGACTCCACAGTTTCAAAAATTATTTTGCGATCAAATATTATAATTCAACTCCACGTCGTGGACTTGCTCCATAGTGTTTTTTTACCGTTTCTCATGATTAACTATCTAAAACTCATTTAATTATCATGTTATCCTTCATATCATAAATCATAACTCTTGAATTCATAATTCAAATTCAAGAAAGAGTTAAGAGTCAAGTTTGAGAGAATCTTTCGAGTCATTTTGATAAGTCTTTTTACAATCTTTTAAAACTTGTTTTAAGACTTGAGCATTTGAGTTGAGGAAGAGTAGAGTTGAGTTCATTTTATTTAAAATGATATATGGGAATTAAGTATTCTCAAGAGCAAATGTTTTTACATTTAAGATGAGAGGCAACACTGATTCCATAAGAGTTCATGAGCAGTTTTAAGTACTATCTCTTATTAGAGAAACTTTTTGAGTAATAATCTCCAAGTTGAGGAAGAGGAAATGATTTCTTTAAAACATAATGATCTAAGTTATATTTTTGGAGTAGAATTGAGCACCGATATGGGGAAGAGTTGTAACAACTCATAGCCCCATAAACCATGTAGCCAACGTGGGTAGAAAGGGTCATACTTTTTAGATGATTCTTTATTTCTTTTAAGCATAGACTATTTGATCCACTTAGTGAGTAGTTCTATACCCCGGAAAAGTATAGGACAGTTCTGGCAGCATGGGCTAGACGATGTATCATCACATAGCTCATAGTGATGGTTGTCGGTTAGAGAATGTCCCACAGAGTTATTTTGTATCTTTATATACAAACTGAGTTATATAGTATTTTTCAATACATTGAGTTTCTACCAACTATTTTAAAATCTTTTCTTTATACTTGAATTATGATTATTGTTTTTATACTGAAATGAGTTGAGGTTGAGTTGAGTTGAGACAAGGTAAGTTGTTTCTTCAGTTCCAGTTCAAGCTTATGTCATGTTTAAATTTTCCCCTTGCATGCTCATACATTCCATGTACTGACACCATTTGGCCTGCATCTTTCATGATGCAGATACAGGTAACCAGGATCATCAACTAGCGCTTCATTAATCTAGTCGAGTTCAAGTTAGCTTTGGTGAGCTTCCTTGCTTCCGGAGGATCCCTTATTTATTTCTAGTATTTCAATTTTGTTAGGATGATCGGGGGTCTTGTCCCGATGTCCATCTTAGTAATAGAGGCTTCATAGATAGATAAACATAGCTCATAAGTCTTTTCATTTTCAATTGTTTATGTTGAGACTTGAGTTGCCACTTTGGCTAGTTGAATTTTTATTTCTAAAACATTATGAGTTTGTCTTTTGAGACAATTGAGTAAAGTTTATCTTTTAAAGTTCTCTTATTATTGAGTAAGTCTTCCGCTAAGAGTTGAGCCAGGCCAAGGGTTCACTTGGGGCTAGAAATAGTTCTCGAGTATAAGTCGCGTCCATAGTGTAGGCTCGAGGTGTCACACGGAGAGAGAACGGACTCCACTATTTCAAAAAATATTTTGCGACCAAATATTATAATTCATCTCCGCATCGCGGACTTGCTCCCCAGGCAGTGTTTTCGTTCGTTTCTCATGATTAACTATCTAGAGCTCATTTAATCATCACGATATCCTTCATATCATAAATCATAACTTTGAATTCATAATTCAAATTCAAGGTAGAGTAAAGAGTCAAGCCTTGAGAGTTCTTTGAGTCATTTTAAGAAGTCTTTTGCAAACCTTTTAAGCTTTTTTTAAGACTTGAGCATTTGAGTTTTAGGAAGAGTAGAGTTGCATTCATTTACTTTAAAATGATATACGGGAACTAACTATTTCCAAGAATAAATGTTTTCACATTTAAGCAAGAGAGGAAACACTGATTTACAAAAGAGTCCATGAGCATTTTTAAGTACCATCTCTTTTAAGAGAAATATTTTTGAGTAATAATCTCAAATCACAGAAAGAGGAAATGTTTTCTTTAAAACATAATGAGCTAAGTATAGTTTGGGAGTAGTATTGAACACCGATATGGGGGAGAGTTCTAACAACGCATAGCCTATAAACCATGTAGCCAACGTGGGTAGAAAAGGGTCATACTTTTTAGATGATTCCTTTATTGCTTTATAGCATAGACTAGTGGGTCCACTTAGTTAATGAGTTTTGTACCCCGGCAAAGTATAGGACAATTCTGGCAGTGTGGGTTAGACATTGTACTATCACATAGCTCATAGTAATGGTTGTCCGTTAGAGAATTTCCCAACAATTTTATTTTGTATATTTGCATAAAAACAGAGTCTATATTGTATTTTCTAATACATTGAGTTGTTATTATTTTAAATATTTTATTTATACAACATTATTTCTACTGCTTAATAATGAAATAAGATTGATTTGAGTTGACATGAGGTAAGGGTTTCTTCTGTTTCAGTTCAAGCTTATGTCTTGTTTTAGATTTCCCCTCGCATGCTCGTACATTTCATGTACTGACGCCATTTGTCCTGCATCTTTTATGATGCTGATACAGGTAATCAGGATAATCATCCAGCGCTTCATTGATCCAGTTGAGCTCCAGAGTTATATGGTGAGCCTCCTTGCTTCTGGAGGATCCCTTTTTTTGTTTTTGTCATTTCAGTTTGTTAGGATGATCGGGGGTCTTGTCCCGACATCCCTCATAGTATTAGAGGTTTCATAGATAGATAGACATAACTCATGAGTCTTGTTCATTTCAGTTATTGATGTTTGAGACTTGAGTTGCCACTTTCGCTAGTGAATGTTTCTTTAAATATTATGAGTTAGTTATCTTGAGTTAAAGATTTACTTTTAAAGTTATCTTATGTTGAGTAAGTTTTCCACTGAGATTTAATTCAGGCAAAGGGTTCTCTTGGGGCCAGCAGGGGTTCTCGAGTGTCAGTCGCGTTCAGGGTGTAGGCTCGGGGCGTGACAGATGTTTAATACCTTCCCTTTGAGTAACCAAAATCCTTACTTAGAATCTCACTAGTTTCCCAAATTAAAACAATCATGTTATGTTGTGAACTGTTTCGGATAGTTCGAAATAGGGTGCGACAATGACAGTGATCACCCTTTCCATTAGAAGGATTATTTTGAGAACCCATATTGTTCTCCTTTTTGTGATGACCACCACCTTGACGATTATTATATCGTCATTTGCCTTTTCCACACCCGCGCACATTATCATGACCCTGATTATTTTGTCATATTTCAGATTGACTGTATGCTTCTACCCCGTTTGCCTCTTGTAGTGGAGCACTTCCAGTGGAATGGACTTCCTAATTTCTCATTAAAAGGGTTATTATGTTGCTCAGCCACCAGAACACATGATATCAATTCAGAGTATTTCTGAAAACCTTTTTCACGGTATTGCTACTGTAATATCATATTAGAGACATGGAAAGTAGTTAGTGTCTTTTCCATCATGTCCTCATTGTTTATAGTTTCCCCACATAATTTCAATTGGGAAGTGATTCTAAATACAACTGAGTTATACTCAATAATGGTTTCATAATCTTGAAACCGTAAGTGCATCCACTCATAGTGAGCTCTTGGGAATACTGTTGCCTTGAGGTAGTCATACCTCCCTTTGAAACCTATCCACAATTCAAGTGATCTTTCATTGTTAAGTATTCAACCTTCAGTCTTACATCAAGATGATGATGAAGGAAAATCTTAGTATTCGCTTTATCTTGACTTTATGCTTTATTTCCTTCGATTAAACTATCACCAAGACCCTTAGCAGTAAGGTGAATTTCAGCATCAAGTACCCATGACAAATAGTTCTTTCAAGAAATGTCAAGTGCCAGAAATTCAAGCTTTGATAAATTCGACATGATTAAAACTATCATAAAATAATAGAGTTAATATCATGATGTTAGTTTCTTTATAATAAATGGAAAATTAATATTTTAAATAATAAAGTATCATATGAGTAGAAAATATATTATATGCATGAACATGGAATGTTACAAATACATGTAAACTCATGAAGTATTGAAACGACAAACTCAACCTATATATTTTTTTTTAATTATTCTACAATATTTATTACTAGTTTCAATAGATATTAACGCCAAAGTTTTGTAAGAATTTCAAGTCATATTTAATACAATAATATTATTCTTTATGACACAAAAATATTTATCATAAATTTATGATAAGAAAATACTAACGAGTATTCTAACTAGCATGTTATCATATTCCCTAGTATTTAATTTAGAGTTATAAGTTAGTAGCATATAAACAACATAAAAATATAAACCTAAAATGTATTGATTATTATGCCAAGTAAAGTATCATAATAATACCTCAAGCAAGTTATGTATGCAGTAATTAAATCGTAGATCAAAGACTTATGTAAGTCCTATTATAGATGTTATAATCATATAACTCTATACCTGTCACGGAAAGAAAATTGATTAAATTTTAGGAAAAAAGATAATTCCAAATTAAGTAGGTCTTAATTAGTTAGAGACTCGTGTTGATAATGTGTTGTAAAATAAGGGGAAAATACAAGAATACTTAAACAAGAAAGTAAGACAAATGGTAATGGAAAGTATAAAGTAGAGAGTTTTTAGTTAATCTCTTCAAGTGTGTCTTTCTTAAGGGTGAAGAATAACCTTTTACAGGATGTAGAAATCATCCGTATACAACCTTAAACCAAAATACGTTAGTACATCTTTAAGGCTTACTTTAAATTCATACATTATGTTAGGTTGTTGATTAAAAGAAACATCCACAATTAAATGGATTTGTAACACAAACAATTATTTTATAAAGAAACTTATATTGGATTATGATTCTACTATTTTTTTGTTGTAAAATGGATGTCCACATTAATATATTTTACGTTGTAATATAAATATACACACAATATATTATGTGTTGTAAGATAAATATAAACACAATATATTATGTGTTGTAAGATAGATATACACACAATATGCTAAGTGTTGTAAGATAAATATACACATAATATGTTAAGTATTGTATACTAGCTAACCATATGACATACTTGTTGCCCAATGTACATACACGACAAATAGATATTTATATGTGCCCAAGTATATACAGCTCATCTTGTAACAAGTGAGAAGAAAGAACAAGTGAAATTAAAAGACTACACGTACTATTTTCTCATTCATCTTTTTTGTTATCTTAGCATTAAAACTTATTTTATAACACGTTATCAGCACGAAACTCCAGATTCTATCTCAGGTATAACGAGTACATGCCTTATATATTTTAGTTCTTATTTATCTATTTAATTTCCAGTTATTTAAATTGATAATCTTTATTTTATACAGTGTAAATTGTATAATTGACATATATAATACTAAATATTATTAGTTACGACATCATTCTTTATGTTTCAAGTTTTAACATTAAACAATTATGGGCTATAATATTTGTTACATATTTTTTTGAAAAAAAACTAGAATATAAAAATAATGGAAAAATTAATAATAGACATAAAAAAAGGAGAACCATAACAAAAAGAATATTTATTTTCCTTGTTTAGCTCAAAACAATTACTTGCCTTTTCTCTCACTTATGAATTGTCTATCAAAATAAATTTCATTTTTATCAATATTCGTCTCTTACTCTATCATTGTTGTCTTCTCTCATGAGTTTTTTTATTTCGTATTCATTTTTGTTTTATACTATGATAGAATATTTTGTAATCAATATTAATAAAACATGGTGGTAGATGAGATTGTTTAACAGTAAACCAATTTCATACCATTATTCTACGTAAATCTATACCAATTTTATAACAAAGTAAACATTGGTTCATACCATATACTAAGAATACTAATTTCAAAACAATTGTAACTAACAATTGTGTTTTGTTATATAAATAGTATAAGAAACGCATATAAGTTATTTGTCAATATTTATATCAATTTAATACCAAAAGTAAAAATTGGTTCATACCAGATTCATACCAAAAAATACTGATTTCAAAACAATTGTAACTAGTAATTAATTGTGTTTTGTTATATAAATATTACACTAAATGTAATGACCGGATTCCGTCGTTATAGAAAAAACCAATGGGAAAAATTTTTGGGCTGAAAAACTTTTTCGTAGTAACTTGGGATTTCCCAACCTAGTTCAGATTTGGATGAAATCGGAGTCATTAAATTCTAGGGAAATCTTGTAACAATTGGGAGATTAAATTATGAATTTGATCATATGAGTAGATAGCTAAGGCGTTAAGGAACCCGTACAACTTTACGGAATTAAATTCGAGCAAGTAGAACTTTCGAAATTGATCTTAGCGTGAACGGGTAGTTTATGAGTATCATTGGTTGAAGGTGTGTTGTGAAATGGGGGTCTTGGAATTATTAATTTGCTCATTGGTTCCGTTCAAGCCGCTAAGGCGGGATTTTTCCCATCAGTGCAGGGCCGTTGTAGCGGGGTGGGTGCCACCATAGAGAGACAGACACGACTTAAGTCTGAAATAAACCCCAAAAATGTTTTATTTGACACTTTTCAACTTTGATAGCTAGGAGACGGCCTCAGGTGCTTTCTTGACCATTTTCCACCATTTTTTAGGCTAAAGGTAAGGTTTTAACTCCTCGAATCCATTTTTCGATTCGTAGAACATAATCTAGCGGGTAATTATCGATGGGGGAGGGTTTTGGTTTGGAAATTATTGTGGAAAAAAACCTAATCTTGGTATGGGTATCAAGGGTTTGATCTAGGGTTGATAGAATTGTTGGTAATTTGAGTAATTAATTATTGTTTATTGATTCCTGTGTTAAATTAATTGTTTATAGACCAAGAACAAGCGGGAACGAATCCATAAAGGGAAGAATCAAGTTTCTTAGGGGATTCAAGCTTGTTTCGAGGTAGGTGATGGTTGTGATTTCATGTGGTGTGATGTATGTTCGTTCTTGCTTCATTATAAAACGTGTATGTGTGTGAATGTTGCATTATTTATCACACTAGTTGTAAATGAGATAGATGAATGATGAATGCCATGAATCATGACTTGATTGTATGATTATGAGAATATACTTGTGATTGTGGCTTGTTGAATGGATCGGGTGTTACATTCTGACACACTAACTTGGATCGGTTGCCATGTTCCAACATAAATATGAGATCGGTTGCCACATTCCGGCATAAATATTGGATCAGGTACCACGTTCCGGTATGCTAACAGTTTGGGTTTGGGTTCCATGAGAGAACAAATGACTTGACATAATTGTGTATCTTGAGAAATGTGAAATTGTAAGTTATTCATAAATGGTGATGATATTGTATATGTTTGGTGTATGTATGTTATTATTATGTTGTATTGGCTTATGTATGTTGCACTTAGTGGGATAGCCGCGTGATCCTACCAGTACACTATGGTTGTGTACTGATACTGCACTTGCTCTTTCCTTGTTGAGTACATGACATCTTCAGGCGGCTATTGACAGACCTCGCTTAGAAGATCAGTGATCATTCGAATTCAAGGGTGATCTAGTTCTTCCGGGCTGCCATGAGTTCTCTTTTCTGTCTACGTCCACATTTCGGACTTAGACTAGTGATTTAGTTAGTTATGTTAGTTTGGGGTTGCATCCCTTCTTGTTTAGAGTTATGGTTGAACTTTAGATGTTTTGGTACATTGACTTTCAGGTTCTAGGTGTTACTTCCGCATTGTTTCGTTAGACTTTTGGAGTTTATGGGAACTCTATTTCTTTCCTTAGCATTTAACTTGCTTCCTTAACTTTCATGCCTTATTATTTTGATTAAGTTGGTTTGCTAATTAGTATAAATGGTTCTCCCACATGAGGGTTAGTGTGGGTGTCAATCACGATAGTCTGGGTCGTGACACTAAATGCATACCAATTTTTTCCCAATATCTATACCAATTTCATACCCACTGGTTCATACAAGATTCATACCAAAAAAAAGTTCTTTATAAATTTTTTTTACTTACAAAATCTGAATTGGAGTCTGAATAATCAAACATCGGAGGTTCCACCATTTTTTTCTTTCCTTTTTTCCCCTTACGATTTGGAGGAGTGAATATTTTCTTTGGTTCTTGTTTCTTCTCCTTCACCCCAAAAGTCAGCGCTCAACATCCCAGAGGAAAGACCCAAAAGTTACTGCCTCCAAAACAAGCCGCCTCAGCCACCAAAATTGATCTTAATAGTTCATCTTTAGAATTAGAAGAGTGAATGGTGAGTTAATATCTCAGATGGTCACTCAACTTTGAATAGATCACTTAGAAAGTCACTCAACTTTGAGTTGTTCATTTAGAAAGTTACTCAACTTTGTTTTATAACTCAAAAGTCACTCAACTGTTGATGTTTCACTTAGAAAGTCACCCAACTATTTATATTTCACTTAGAAAGTCACTCAATCAATATAACTATTTTTTTCATTAAATTTTGTTAAAATACTTTATCTTGTATTTGTAGAAGCCTTGTACTCTTATTTTGGATTAGACGCTCAACTACTGACTGATGCCAGGTCTTGGGATGGATCTTATTTTATTTTCTGTTGATTATCCTTTCTTCGCTTGATATGAATTTTTTTCTTCTTATTGTTGGCTTCCGCTTGGTAGCTCATTTCTTATGGTGTCGGGCTAAAAGTTAGGCTTACCTACTAGTGGGATGTACTAGGTGCCATCATGATATGAGAAATCGGATCGTTACAAATTACGACTTGTGATTTCATCTTGTATCTATGGAAATCACAAAATATAAGTTTGAGGACTTTATTCTACGGGCCCAAATTATGGCCCGTAGTTAAACTAATGACCCGTAGTTGGATCTGTGAAAATCATGCCAAGAATTTAGTTTTTAAAATTTGATTTTATGAGCCCCATTTATGGTCCATACTTCAATTTACTAGCCATCAATGATACTCGTTAAAATTAGGCTCTGAAAACTCTACTGGAAGTGTCTCTGGTAAAATGGTCATAATATATTACTCCAAACTCATGATATTGATGCAAACTTGATGGAGTTGGAAAAATGACTCATAGGCCTTTTATTTGATAGTTTATGAGCCACCTAATTTGTTATATTCTAAAATATTTGATCGTTTGAAGTTAGCTCTTGCATGAATTAATGTGAAAAACTTAGCCAGTAGGAACGGTTGAACTCGACTTAGTGCTAGAGGTCCCTTATGACCCTAAACAACAAGTATGGTTTTTCTTGTGTTTTTTGAGTTATAGTTTTAATAATATCACGCTTCTTATATTTTATAATGTCTTTTGAGTTTGATTAGTCTATGATGCCTACTGAGTATCTCATGTTTTAATATTCATATTACACTTCTGCATCTTTTTTGATGCAATGCTTGTAGTATGAGTCATCTCTGCTGATCTTCACTCGTTCGAGGTGCTTCTACTGTCCTGACTGTGGTGAGCTCTTGCCATCCGGAGGTTTGCTTCTTTTCCTTCTGTATATTCGGTCTATATTTTATATTTTGGATTTTGTTAGACAATCATGTTTTGTATAACTCTAATCTTTTACTTTAGATGCTTGTGTACTAGTAACACCATGCCTGGGGTTGGTTCCTATATTTGTATTTCATCTTTTTCGGTCTCTTTTAGATCCATTCTATATATTTTATATGATTTTGTATATATTATGTAGGCCCATTTTCATCTAAATGTTGCTTGTGCTTAATTATCTATAGTCTTTCGTATTGTATGTTTAGTATTGTTCCTTTCTTTGCCTTGAGTTTTAGCTTGCCTACTAGACGATTATAGTAGGTATCATCATGATCCGAGTTTGGATCGTGACAAGAGGTTATTCAGGAAGAAGATAAAACCTAGGTCTATGACATTTGCATAATTCCATCATATATAATTATCATTGTTCAGCATATTTATAATATCTACCAAATTATGAATCACAAGATTGATAAAATTGTCATGGTATTTCGTGTTGTATAATCACCAACCTTGATTAGCCTCACATCTACATCCTTGAGTAGGGATTTAGTAAACCGCTTTGAATGCATTTATATATCTTTTTGTACTTGATATGAGCAGGGTAAACTAGCCACACTTCTGTCGTAGCTG
Organism: Solanum chiquidenum; assembly: GCA_029582725.1. Classification (NCBI taxonomy): domain Eukaryota; kingdom Viridiplantae; phylum Streptophyta; class Magnoliopsida; order Solanales; family Solanaceae; genus Solanum; species Solanum chiquidenum. Next base: position 25,049 of record JAJOOS010000792.1, on the reverse strand, counting down.
CTAATCTCTCCGCCAATGAACCCTACTTCCCTTAACCTACACTCTATTACCAGCTTTTTTGTGTCAAGTTCTACAACAAATTATCCGTTTATCGTATTAGTGACTACGCAAAAAAAAATCAGGTATAAGATTGTCACAACAAAAAATTCCATTAGACCGTGAGGGGACCTACTACCCAATAGACGAATCATGTTCTTTTATTATCAACTAAAGATTTAACAAATTCAAAAATAATATTGAATTAAGAAACTAACTTGTATAACAACAGAATAAACGAGTAAAATTCACACTACCCAAGGACCTGGTGACACCACTACAAGAGCATCTACGAATATGAAACAAGTCTGAAAATTATAATAACTGCCCAGAAGGAAATAAGACATGAAGTAAAAGAGTCTCTAGAATTCAGTACCGCTGAAGAGAAAGCAGTGCACCGTGAATTCCAACAATCAATAATCTCACTCCCACCAACAAATCAAGCACCGCTAGTACCTTACTTAGGTCCTGCACGCAAAAGGGTGCAACAAGTATAGAGTGAGTATGGGAAACACATGTACTCAACAATATTTGATTTTTAATCCTTCCTAGAAGCGATAACGAGATATACCCTAAAAGTTTCTTTCTCAGTAAGTATAACTAAGTCATAAAATAACTCATCTCATTATAATAATTAGAACATGTGTTTTCCCAAAATTGACCAATTTAACCACTAACAATTTTGCACAATATGTCAAATGTATCAAGTCAAATCAGTACTGCAATCATCTAAATAACAAAATGTCAATTAATATGGAATGCAATGTAGATGAAGTGTAATGCAATGCAATGCACTGACCAAAAATCAGTATACACCCGCTTCCTCTGTCGGATAGTCAGGATCCACAGAGGAGTCATGAGGTCCATATACCTGCCGGAATTATTTTCCATCGGCATAATACAACTTGCCGAAATCATTTCCCGTTGGCTTTGCATGATATCAGTTGCTAGAACCATTTTCCACCGGCATAATAAGGATATGAATCTCATAAATAACTCAATGAACATTATCAATCAATAATTATCACGCAACAATAAGAGTGATATGAATATGTATGAACAAATGTATAATATGGATTCATCAATCGACCCTACAACTAAAAGTCGTCAATCACAATCAATTTTACATAATTCTCAAGTCTCAACAATTCGATCTCATCTCAACTTATAGTACGATCAACCATTAATTAATTTCTTGTAAATTTCTCCATATTATGATATCAGTACCCGCATAAATGCTCGTTATCTCATTTACACGGGAATCCATCATTACCCATTATCCTTATATTTATTTAATACATTAAAAATAACACTTCAAAGAAGTAAGAAATCTCTACTTGCCTCAAATTGAAGCCCCATGTGTCAAATTACAACCTTGTCTACGAAATCTCCATTTGCCTCAAACTGAAGCCCCAAGTGTCAAATCACAACCTTGTCCTTCTGTAACGCTCCCAAATGGTCAAAATCTGTTTAAATATATAATTTTCATAAGAATACGAATCTAATGACACTCATATTACTATATTTATTCTGGGCTCAAAACGAAACATTATTCAACCCCCAAATTAAGATTTGTTTTACTCTAAGAACCCTAAACTAAATCTGCATTCATCAAAATTTATAACTGATCGAGTATCCTACGAAATCCCTAAATGCTGAGGCTAAACACGAGAGCAGCACTGCAAGCTTATCAAAATTCTACCAAATTCTTAATACTGTCCAATGATTGTTTATTCTAGCATTTTGTTTAATGATTAATTAATCATTAGGTCATAATGACCCATTATCTTTTGTCCCCTAATGCTTTATAAATCACATATAAAGAGACACTATATAATTGAGATTAGGAGATGGACATATTTGCAGATTCTAATACAGAAACATTGAAGTTCTTATTACCTGAAAATTCAATGGTGTCACCGCCACTGCCTTTGAACTGCCGTAATATGTTACTTCTTTCTTTTCTTCCGTTATGGCCTAAAGGGTTGAGTCTATTACCCTTAATTAATTTATTTATATACGTGCCCACATAATCTAGGATAGTAAAGGAATTATAAATATTCCCCACTAATTAATCAAACTAAAATAATTCCTAATATAATTCAGGAATCGTGTCACTCGTTTTCGCAAGTCACAAATCACATATAAAAGCTATGAAAATGAGTAAATGGGTAAGATTCATAAAACGACTAAGAGGGTCATTATATCATCCACCACTAAGACACACGTTTATCCTCAAACGTAAAAAGAAAGAAAGTACCTTGACTGTCAAAAAACTTAGGGTATTTGTTCTGCATGTCAGACTTAATCTCCCAAGTAGCTTCCTCCGCTGGACGATGTCTCTACTGCACCTTCACAGATGCAATATCCTTGGATCTCAACTCCCTTACCTGCCTATCTATAATAGCTATAGGTTCTTCCTCAAATGGCAATTTTTTGTCCAACTGCACCAGTCCTATTTAATCACATGAGAACCATCACTACGATATTTTTTTAACCTAGAGATGTGGAAAACTGGATGAACACCTGCTAAGTCTGGGGGCATAGCAACCTCCCCAATACGTTCGAGTACCTCAAATGGACCAATAAATCTAGGGCTGAGTTTGCCCTTTTTTCCAAACCTCATAACACCCTTCATGGGTGATTGTTTCAACAAAACCTACTCTCCAATCATGAACTCCAAATCACGAACCTTTCCATACGCATAACTCTTTTGTCTACTATGGGATGTGAGAAGCCTATCCTGAATCAACTTGACCTTATCTAAGGAATTCCTCAACAGATCTGTACCCCAAGGTCTGACACCAAATGCATCAAACCAACCCACTGGAGAATGACATCTTCATCCATACAAGGCCTCAAATGGGGCCATCTGAATGCTGGAATGATAACTATTGTTATAAGTAAACTCCGCCAACGGCAATAATTGGTCCCAATGACCACCAAAATCAATCACACAGCCCATAACATATACTCCAACACCTTAATAGTCCACTCGGACTTGCCATCTGTCTGTGGGTGAAATGTTGTGCGAAGCTCTACTCTAGTACCCAACTCCTTTTGCATAGAATTCCAAAAATTATATGTGAACTAAGTACCTCGATCTGAAATGATAGAAATGGGCACACCATGTAAATGCACTATTTCCTGGATGTAATTCTAGCCAACCTCTCCGTATTATATGACATTTGAACTAGCACAAAATGAGCTGATTTGGTTAATCTATCCACAATGACCCAAATAGCATCAAGTTTCCTCAAAGTCTGCGGTAGTCCTACCACAAAATCCATGGCAGTCCGCTCCCACTTCCACTCAGGTATAGGCATTCTCTAAGACATACCACCAGGTCTTTGGTGTTCATATTTCACTTGTTGGCAGTTCAAACAATGAGAGGCATACTCTACAGTATCTCTCTTCGCTCGATACCACCAATAATATTGCTTTAGATCATGATACATTTTCGCTGCTCTAGGGTGAATAAAATATCTAGAACTATGAACCTCTTCCATAATCAACCTGGTCAAATCACCAAATCTTGGGACATAAATACGACTCTTTATTCTCAAAACACTATGTGAATCCAGAATTGCTTCCTTGGCTTCACCCTTTAATACTCTGTCATGAATTATCTTCAACTTTTCATCTTCGAACTGTCTAGACTTGATCTGATCCAATAGAAGAGAGTATGCCCCAACACGAGCAAAAACTTTACCAGGCTTTGAAATATCAAGTCTCACAAGGCTATTAGCCAAGGATTGAACATCTAAGGCAAAATGACGCTCCTCCAGTCGCAACATAGCTAAGCTACCCATACTAACTAACTTCCTGCTCAACGCATCTACTACCACATTCGCATTGTCTGGGTGATATAAGATAGTGATGTCATAATCCTTAAGCAATTCCAAACATCTCCTCTGCCTCAAATTCAGATCTCTTTAACTGAAAATATATTGAAGACTGCAATGATCTGTGAACACCTCACAATGTACTCCATATAAGTAATGCCTCCAAATTTTTAAAGCAAAAACTATCATTTCCAACTCTAAGTCATGAGTAAGACAGTTTTCTCATGAACCTTTAACTCTCTCGAAGTATACGATATCACCTTACCCTTCTGCATCAGTATACACCCAAGACCAACCCGCGAAGCATCACCTATGTGGTGAAACCTTCACCTTCCACCAGTAAAGTCAAGAAAGGGGCTGAAGTCAACAATGTCTTGAGCGTTTGTAAGCTCGCCTCACACTCTTTAGACAATTGGAAAGTCACATTCTTCTGAGTTAGTTTCATCAAATGAGATGCAATTGAAGAGAAGCCTTCCCCAAATCGTCTATAGTAACTAGCCAAGCCCACAGAACTCTGAATCTCAGTAGGTGAAGTAGGCCTAGTCCAATCTCTAACAGCCTTAATCTTCTTCGGATCTACCATAATTCCATCCTTAGTCACCACATGCCCCAAAAATGTCAATGAACATAGCCAGACCTCACACTTAGAAAACTTTGCATAAAGTTGCTCATTCTTCAAGGTTTGAAGCACAATTCTCAAATGTTGCTCATGCTCCTCCCTATTATGAAAATAAATAAAAATATCATCAATGAAGACTATAACAAAGAAATCTAAATAGGGCTTGAACAGCCCCTTCATCAACTCTATAAATGTTGTTGGGGAATTAGTCAGCCCAAAAGACATAACCAAGAACTCGTAGTGGCCATAACAAGTCTTAAAGGTTGTCTTAGGAATTTCCTCTGCCCTAGTCTTCAACAAATGGTAACTAGATCTCAATCTTTGAGAATATAGAGGCTCCCTGAAGTTGATCAAACAAATCATCAATACACAGAATAGGATATTTGTTCTTAATTTTTACTTTGTTCAAATGTCTATAATCGATACACATCCTCATAGTACCATCATTTTTCTTCACAAATAAGACTGGAGCACCCCAAGGAGAAACTCTAGGCCTAATAAAGCCTTTACTCAATAAATCTTGCAACTTCTCTTTTAACTCCTTCGATTCTGTCGGAGCCATTCGATATGGAAAGATAGAAATTCACCGAATGCCTGGATATACATCAATAACAAAAGTCAATATCAGGGTCATGTGGAATGCTGGGATGGTCAGTTGGGAACACCTCTGAAAACTCCCTCACCACTAGCACCGACTCTAAGAGAGGAGTATCAATACTAGTATCACGAATGTAAGCCAAATAAGTGAGGCACCCCTTCTCAGCCATGAGCTGAGCCTTCAAGAATGAAATCACCTTTGTCAAATAAGGACTACAACTGCCCTGCCACTTTAGTTTATGAATACGTGGCATATCCAGAGTCACTGTCTTGGCGTAACACTCTAGTAGTGTTTGATAAGAAGAAAGTTAATACATACCCAATATGATGTCGAAATCTACCATATCCAATATAATTAGGTCCACCCATGTGCCATATCCCTCTAGAGTCACAATAAAAAAATTGGTACATCCGATCCACCACTAAAGAATCACCCACAGGTGTGGAAACAAGAATAGGCATAACAAGAGAATCACATAACCTATCTAGGCCTAAACAGAAATATGCAGCACCTACGAAAAAGTAGAACCGGGGTCAAATAAAATTGTAGCAAGTCTATGACACAGTTGAACAATACATGTAATAACTACATCAGAGACCTTTGCCTCTGGAGAACCTGGAAAGGCATAACGATGAGCTTTACCCTCCTTACTCTGACCATAACCTCGGCCTCCACCTCGACCTATTTTATAACCGCCACGACCCCTAGCAGGTTGGGGCACTACTCTATGAGAACCTTGAGAACCATGTTAATGTGCTTTCTGCCTGAGTTGAGGGTAATCTCTCTTGATATGGCCCGGCTCACCACACTCATAACACGTCTTTGATACCATCATTTGTTGAGTAGAACAAGAGTGATCCGAATAATCTCCATGACCAGAAACTCTCTGAGAATATCCTTGGGGACCCTGTCCCGAACGACCTCCCTCGGGCACGTCTGAATAGCTCCCTGAACTGGTCTACCAGAAGGTGGTCGAAAACTCTTTTTGGAATAACCTTTACCTCTAGATGAGGTACCGCTAAAACCACCAGAAGTATGAGACCTCTTGTACCTAGCCTCACCAAGCTCTTGACATCGCATGTACTCGACATCCTTGGCCGCATCAACTACTCTCTGAAAAGTACCTCCAGCAGACATTGTCTGAAAAGCTACCATATATTGGATAGATCAATCCATTCACAAATCGTCGAATCCTCTCAGTCTCGGTAGGAAGAATCATAAAAGCATGACGAGACAAGACATGAAATCAAGCCTCGTACTCAGACACTGAAATACCGTCTTGAATCAAATTCTCAAACTGGTTCCTCCTCTCTTCTCACATACTACAGGGAACAAACTTCTCTAAAAATAGCTAAGTGACCTTCTTCCAACTCAAAGAACGAGACCCAACAGGTCTAGTCTCGATATAATCCCTCCACCACTGCTTGGCTGGATCTAGCATCTTAAAACTAGTATAGTCAACTCCGCAAGACTCCACGAGTCCCAAATTATGTAACCTCTCATGGAAACTGATTAAGAACTAATATGCATCCTCTCCATGTCCACCATTTAACTGTGGAGGATCTGAACCTCTCGAACATTTTATGCTCTTCAAGTGTCATTATAGGACTAGTAAGTGAAGGCATATTAGTACCATGAAAAGGCACACCCTCAAGTCTAGGGGAGACTATTGCGGCTAGCTGACTAGGTGGGATCTGAAGACCTGTAGTTGCCTGTTTGTCAGGAGTCTGTACTCCAAACTTTTCCTGAGAACCACCAAATACACTAGGAAAAATACCAGCCTGAGACATTCATTCTATGAAACTGAGCATACGTGTCAAAGTATCCTAAAGTACCAGTGTAGCAATAAATTTGGGTGGCGCCTGACTTGGGGGAACCTCTTCATTCTGAACCTGATCATTCTCTGGAACATAGACATCATCTTTATGAGACTCTGCTCTAACGGATACTGGAGTAGTTGTTGGTACTCCTAAACTTTTAGCAACTCGTGCACTGCCTCTACCTTGCTCTCTACTTCGTCCGTGTGGTATGGATCGAGTGGCAGATGCAGGTGCAGATGCCCGACCTCTAGTATTCGTGGATCATGTTCTCATTATCTGTGATAGAATGCAATAGAAGACTTAGTATTATGTAAGATCAATTGTGCACGATAAAGAAAGAAAGAATTAAAGTTTCCTAAACTCCTATAGCCTCTCATAGATAAGTAACGGATGTCTCCACACCGATCAACAAGACTATACTACACTCTGCCCTTGTACATAGTGGGACCTACGAACCATGCTCTGATACCATGTTGTCACGATCCAAAATCTCATTTGACCATGAGGGAACCTATTACCCAATAGGCAAACCCTATTCTTTTATCATCAACTAAGGACTTAACAAATGCAGAAATAATATTGAATTAAGAAACTAACTCATATAAGTGTGAAATAAATGAGTAAAAGTCAAACTACCCAAAGACACTGTGACAGCAGTACAAGAGCATCTACAAATAAGAAACACGTGTGAAAACTATAATAATTGTCCAGAAGGAATTAAGACATGAAGTAAAAGAGTCTAGAAAATACAGTACTGCTGAAGAAAAAGCAGCTCACCCTGAATTCCAACAATCAATAATCTCACTCCCACCAACATATCAAGCACTGCTAGTACCTTGCTTAGTTCCTGCACGCAAAAGGGTGCATCAAGTATATAGTACGGAAAACACGTGTACTCAACAAGATTTGATTTCTAATCCTTCCTAGAAGCGATAATGAGATAAACCCTAAAAGTTTCTTTCTCAATAAGTATAACTAAGTCATAAAATAACTCATCTCAATATAAAAATTAGAACATGTATTTTCCCAAAATAGACCAATTACACCACTAACAATATCGCACAATATCTCAAATGTATCAAGTCAAATCAGTACCAGAATCATCTCAATAACTCAATGTCAATTAATATGGAATGCAATGTAGATGAAGTGTAATGCAATGCAATGCACTGGCCAAAAATCGGTATACACCTGCTTTCTCTGTCGGATAGTTGGGATCCATGGAGGACTCATGAGGTCCATAGACCTGCCGGAACCATTTCCCATCAGCATAATACCACTCACCGGAATCATTTTCCATCGATTTTGCATGATGACAGTTGCCAGAACCATTTTCCATTGGCATAATAAGGATATGAATCTCATAAATAACTCAATGAACAGTATCAACCAATAATTATCATGCAACAATAAGAGTGGTATGAATATGTTTGAACAAATGTATAATATGGATTCATCAATTAACCCTACAACTAAGGGTCATTATTCACAATCAAGTTTACATAATTCCCAAGTCTCAACAATTCGATCACATCTCAACTTATGGTATTATCAACCAATAATCAACTTCTTGTAAATTTCTCCATATTATGACATCAGTACCCGGATAAATGCTCGTTATCTCATATATACGGGAACCCCTCATTACCCATTATCCTTATATTTATTTAATACATTAAAACTAACACTTCAAAGAAGTAAAAAATCTCTACTTGCCTCAAACAGAGGCCCCAAGTGTCAAATTACAACCTTGTCCTTCCGTAACGCTCCCGAATGGTCAAAATTTGTTCAAATACATAATTTTCATAAGAATACGAATCTAATGACACTCATATTACTATATTTATTCTTTGTTCAAAATGAAACATTATTCAACCCCAAATTAAGATTTGTTTCACTCTAAGAACCCTAAACTAAATTTGCATTCATCAAAATTTGTAACTTATCGAGTATCCTATGAAATCCCTAAATGCCGAAGCTAAACACGAGAGCAGCACTGCAAGCTTATCAAAATTCTACCAAATTTTCACTATTGTCCAATGATTGTTTATTCTATCATTTTTGTTTAATGATTAATTAATCATTGGGTCATAATGACCCATTTTTTTTGTCCCCTAATGCTTTATAAATCACATATAAAGAGACACTATGTAATTGAGATTAGGAGATGGACATCTTTGCAGTAATTCTGTTATAGAAACATTGAAGTTCTTATTACCTGAAAATTCAATGGTGTCGCCGCCACTGCTTCCGAATTCCCGTAATATGTTATTTCTCTCTTTTCTTCCGTTATGGCCTAAAGGGTTGAGTCTATTACCCTTAATTAATTTATTTATATATGGGCCCACATAATCTAGGATAGTAAAGGAATTATGAATATTCCCCACTAATTAATCAAACTAATATAATTCATAATTTTGTCACTCAGTTTCGCAAGTCATAAATCACATATAAAAGCTATGAAAATGAGTAAATAGGTAAAATTCATAAAACGACTAAGAGAGTCGTTACAAAGATTAAGAGAACAAAACATATATGATGGAATCTGTAATAACAATTGATAACTAGAATATGATTTTCATACTATAGTTGTAACTCTAGAAATAGAACTTTTATTTTCTCACAATCTTATTACACAAGTTAGAATTCAATGTACGAACAAGAAATAAACGAACTATATAGATAAAGAAGTAAATCCTAGAGAACTTAGCCTCTGTTTGTGCTTTGGGCCTCCTTTGCATCCTTCTTTTGAAAATCTTTCAAAACTGTCTTCCAAAACGTTTTAAGGACCACCTATAAGGATAGTAAAAGTCCCAAACAAAAAAAAAAACAGTCTATAACAAGTTGGGTTAATTAAGTTCAAGGATCCACCTCGTTGCGCAAGGCTGAGAGCGAGTCGCTCACCCTCACCGCGCGAGAGAGAACGCGGGCAACAGTTTGTCGCAAAGATGTTGCTGCTATGTTCAATTGCAGTGGACTTCATTTTCAACCATGTGCATAGATGTCAACATGTATTAATGAACTATAAAAAAACATAACATAATTTGTCACTTATTTGGACAACTCAAACTAAAATCTAAAAATATGACCCCTTTATTTATGATGATTACAAAAATCTATATTGTATAAAGCTAAAGACAATTTTTGAATTAATACACAAATTTAAGTCTTTTTTTATTTCAATAATTCACTTATAATCAAATTCAATTCTTTATTGAAAAAATTCTTAGAACCACTAAAAAGATACTATACGTATTACAAAATTACAATTAATATTTCAATAAAGTTCATTCGTTCCTTGTATAACCAATGACATTAGAAATAAAAAATAAAATAAAATCATTTTGTTAATTTTTAATTAAATAACAGTGTAAATATCTTAGAACTTTCAATTAAACTACTTAAATCTTTATCAATAAGATGTTTGACAACAAGAATCAATGTAATTGTATTGTAACAAATGACTAACATTTTATTATATTGAAAAAACATTTCTCACGTTGTACAATAAGACATGCGATACTGACCTTTCGTATACAAATCTATAAAATTAATGAATAATTATATAATAATAACAAAGTTTTAAGAGTTTTCGACTCTAGGAAGCCTAAACATATGCTTTAGTAGTCTTACTCCTGAGCCACCATATTTTTGGTATTGAATGCAACAGAATCAAATGCTTTGAGCCCCCAAAAGTGGAGTACCACATGAAAGTCTGAATGGATCTATAACTACCACCGTCAATAACCAAATTCATTACTCATCTAACTACACAATGCAGGTAATCAGAGCAACTGCACCAAAAACATCACTAAACTAGTCAGAAAAGTCTGATTTCACTTCATCATAATCATCCTCATCTGAATTAGCTAAATGGTCAAAGAAAGCATCAAGGTACCAAGAGCATTTGTCCTTCCATGAACTCCTGCTAGCATGAGCTCGCCATTTTTGGTCTGAAATCATTTCAGGGGATAGTCCCCATTCCAGCATCTCTTCTTCAGTATGGTGGACTGCTAAGCTATATTCACCACCAAGCCCTAATTGTATAACTCGAAATCCACAATTTCCTAAATTGCTTAGATACTCAAATTGCTCAACTGTCCACTTGAACCATTTCATCAGAAAGACACGACTAGCTAGACCATGAGATATAATCACAAGATTCAAATCGTCATTAGGGTCATGATGGAGCCTGTTCATATCAATGTCCCTCCAAAGAGATTCAAGAAAACCTGCATCAAAAAAGTTTTCAACAAACACAATTGAGAAAAATACAACCAAAAGTCCATACACTTAACACTGCAAAATTGCACTCAATTTGGAATATGCTCTTATATCTAACACCAATAAGCAAATTCTTATTCTCTTTATCTTGAAATGGAAGTGCATTGGAGCAAGTCCTTAAAGCGTATTGAACAAGATGTTGCACTTTGTTTCTAGTAATAACTGAGAAGTCACATATTTATCACCAGAGTAGAAGGAATCTTGCGAGGTACATACAACTTATGGTAGCATGTATGATATAGATGTGTAACATGACATAATGACGTTATGTTATTCCATACACCATGTCATTAACAATCATTAGCTTATCATATTTTATTTTGGGTGAAAGTATAAATTAGTAATAAGCTAGATGACCCCTAAATCAAACTAATCTAGTTTAAGGCGATCTCAACAAACATGGGTCTATTTCCGAACTTGGATTAGCAATTGGATTCAACTTGCTACTACAATATGCAAATTAAAACATTTTCAGAGAACCAAATTAATGAAAAATGTATCTCAAACAAAACCCTATTGCAATAGAAAAGTGATTGAAGAAACATTAAATTCCTAAAAATTAATCTATTGCACTATTTTTCATCAACTGTATTTTCATTTACCAATTAAAGAATGTAGATTTTAGGTACATATATATACACTTTGTGGTATTTTATTGATCTTTCAAAGGCTTCCAAGCTGGAGGTACAGCTCTAGCTAGCTCAAATATCTGTAAAGATGTCTAAGCCATTTACACCATTTTTATTAAACAAAAAAATGCTAAAGCAACTAAGGTCATCTTTTATCTCATCATCAGTACCCCTTGTAAGTGAAGGTAGTCACATTATGCGCAAGAGAACTACCAAAAATCAGAAAATAGCATGATATCCACAGTGCAGAAATGCAATATACACATGTCTAAGCATCATTTATATTGTAAAACATATGAGGACCGCAAAACAAAATAAGACGTGCATCTCCCTGCAGTTTCTTGTGCTTCTTGGAAAATGAGAAATGTAGAAAACTTGACCATTCAGCTATAATGCTAATCAAAATATACTGGGCTCAAATTACAGAACTTCTGGATCATTCGAATATTGCATGAAAAAGTGAGTACTCTTCAATAAATAGTTTGAGAGGTGAATATCCACAAAAGTGGATCAGTGGAGGGAGAATTTGAGTAATGCAGGAAGAGGAGAACATGTTCTACCTACAGTCTTCACTTTTCAAACTCCCCCAAACCCATCGAAAAGATGGAGAAACAAACAGTCTTTTTACCTTTCCTTTAATTGGCACATGGAATCCTACCAATAAATAGAAAAAATATCACTATATTTTGATGCTCCAAAAAGAGTAATGTCTGAGACACACAAGGACTACTAGGGAGAGAAGAAAGAGGCACACTTTGCGACTTTCCTCAATTACATTCATAAATATCAATTATTGTTGCCATGAACACACAAATGTTCTTAAGCACCAATAAATACATATAGAATTGAGATCATAGTGATGCCCAAATATAATTGTTTCCATGAACTCATATATTCTTCAGCACCATTAAACACATGATACCAATTTAGTACCATTTTGTAAGTTATTGACATTACCACTATTCTTGAGACTTCTAGTTTCTCACGTATGACACAATATGCTTCACAACAGGCAGAGTTTTATTCTGCAAAAGAAAATCTAAAACAACTTTATACCATAATGGAGTCACAAAAAATATTATTTTACATGAAGACTAATTTTCTTATAAGTGAAGACTAATGTTTGCAAAGGCATATAAAAGACATAAGACATCCTGCTATCGAATTCTTAATTTAGAATGAGCATGAATTATGAGTATACATCCTGGTCATAGGCAGGAAGGGCCAGATTATATATTGAGTTTTACATCTCAGGAAGGCAGGACACATCTCATGAACAACAGCACTCCTGGTTAACAATATCTAGTATCTTGGATGACATTAGTCATCTAATGAAGGCAATTTTTAAGGAATGGGTGTGCTTTCAATCACAAGAAAAAGTTTGAGATAAAATATATACACAACTGTAAGACAAGGACAAGGTTATTTTGGCCGTAAATAGATATGCTAGCAACCATTAACTCCAATGATAATTGTGAATGCCGTACATGATGATGTTTTAGGTCTAAACTTAATGGAATTATTAGGGGGGCAGGGCAAGGGGCCACCTGGTGCACAAAGTATCCCGCGTTTACGCAGGGGAAGGGGAAGGGCCGTACAGATTAATTTGTCTCCATAAGCAATCTCCTCCTTTCATGCTACATAGGTGGTGTCAGCTATAAGTGATGTATTACTTTAGCATCAGAAAACTTGTGATCATGAAAATGGATAGAATTGTGATCATGTTCCCATTATCATGAATATTCAAACATGGCATCTACACTTCAGTTTTTTCCATTATCTAATGTTCTAGAATGTATCATAGAACATTACCCAACAGGTCCATTAGTTGACTAAGATAGTCGATACTGAATCTTCCTATTTGAACTTGTCAACATATTGTCAGGAAGTTGACCAAAACTGAGAAACATGTTAAGCAATTAGGAGGTGGTTAGCTGAAAAAAGGCTGACAACATTTTCTACTAACGTAGACATGTCAAAAATAAGTGAGCCATGAATTTGACATTATCATTACTCGTGCATGTTAGAAACAGACCACCCACCTACTTATTTACATGAAGTAAAGGTGATAAAATCCTGACTTACAATCAAATTTACTGAAGTAATTATATCCTTGGATTTGTCTTATTTTTAATATTTTATTTGGTATTGGGTAGTTGTATGTTTTTGTTTTTGCATTTAGATTTCTATAGTCAATAACCATCCTACTTTTTCCTCGTTTTTGTTCACTATGTTTATTTACTATAAATGCTGGACTTGTATGTTTACTATCACTTTCTTGTATGTATTTATTTTCTATAGTTCTTTTATATGCATTTTGAATTCTGTTAGATCCTTAAAATTATATTTTAATGGTTTTTGAGTTATTATACTATTTTCATCAATTAATTTGATTTTAATTTTTGTTTTATGTTTTTCCCATCCTTTTAAGGGATTTTCGCTGTATAATAGTTCTAGCTTTTCTTGAATCATTTTTAGTTTATCTATGGAAAATATGATTAATTCTATCTTATGATCACTTTCTTTTATATTTTCCAGTTTTTGGGTGATTTTTTCATTTCCTTTTATCCATGGTGTAGTTTACGAACGGTTTTTCGAATATCTTATTCATATTGGTATTAACATATCTGGTTTTATTTTCTTCTTTTGTTGCAGATGTGCTTCCTGTAGCTGCATGTAACAAATCTTTATGGGTTTTTAGGTGTTTCCCTTAATGACTTAAACTAATAGTTCGGCAAGAAATCTCAATTCTATCTTAACCCTAGCATGCCAAACACATGCTAACGCAGTCCAATTTGCTTAATTACATCAATTTTTTAATTTTATTTGTTTGAAATGGCAACAACTTGTATTAGATCATAGCTATGAAAGCCACAATTATAGAGACTAGAGAGTATGAGCAAAATCTACTTCTCTATAGCGACTCTAAAACTTGCAATAGAGACTTAATGTCTTCTATATACTCTTGTTTTATACCAAAAATGAAAAAGCAAAATACAACTTAGCTTTATCTTCTGGATTGGGTTACTTTTTCCTTCAAAACATCTTAAGATTCCTTAATGCATGAGCTGTTGTGGTTACTTTTCATGTCCAACAAAACTAGCATTTCCTCCCACTCACTACTTCTGCATTTGCTGGCTAGGTACAGATTGGATTCAAAACAAAAAGAATTGCACCCGAACATATCGATCTACTTACTGTCTTAGACTATTGCAAAGAAAGTTCCACATGATATGCAGTAATTCTTAAATAGAGTCCCTCCAAATTTAAATTTCTTTGTTCGAGTTGAATCTCAATGAAGCATAGTGACGATAAATCTTAAGCCAAACTTTATCTAATGTGTATTAGACACCAAAATACATTTTTTTCGTAACTATGAACATGACATCATACAACTACAATAAATAATTGGGGTTATATTTTGTTTTGTTCCCTGATATTGGCATTAGTTAAAGATGATTCCATTAATACCTGGTCTCGGATTGTTAGTTACTTCATTGTTTTTATCTATCTTTAGGGTCTTGTTTGAATATGTAGCAAGTTATCCATGCAAGCACAACTAAATATTTGTAACTCTCTACAGTAAATCCTTTTGTTTGACAACCTCTCTAAACTAAATCTAATTTGGTAAATCACTTGCCATGAAAAAATACAGAGATTAGGTAAAAATACTTTTTACAATGAGTGTATACAAGTTAGAACGACTTCATCTTCTGAACAGAGTGGTGGTTAGACCAACCATGTTGTATGGGGCGGAAGTGTTGGCCAGTTAAGAAATCTCATGTTCACAAGATGAAAGTCACGGAGATGAGAATATTGGGGTGGATGTGTGGACATACTATCAGAGACAAGATTAGGAAAAAAGATATCCTGGACAGGTAGGAGGGCCTCCATGCTGGACTACATGAGGAAGCGAAATTGAGATGATTTCGACATGTAAAGAGAATAAGTGTAGATGCCTAGTGAGGAGGTGTGAGTGGTTGGCATTGGCGGACGTCAGGAGAGGTAGAGGCAGGCCGAGAAAGTATTGAGGGAAAGTGATTAGACATGACATATACAACTTGATTTTACGAGGACATGACCATAGATAAGAGAGTTTTGAGGTCACGAATTAGGATAGAATGTTAGTTGGTAGTTGAGGGTTCTATCGTTTCTCTGCTAAATAGGCTTGGTGGTCATACTTTGACCTTTCTTCTTATCAGTAGTATTAGAACTTTCTTGTAGTTTTGTGTTCTTCGATTTTGACTTTCACAAGTGTTTTTTGTAGTCTGATTTTATCACATTATCTTGCTTTTGTTAGTGTTCTATCCCCTGTTCGTTGAGTAACACTCCCCATTTCGCATTGATTTTGTTGTTGTTGTTATTGCTACCATATCTGTATCCCTTTTATGCAGACTGCTTGGCCGGCCTTATTTTAGTGGGGGTCTATCGGAAACGGCATCCCTATCTCGTAATATAAGGTAAATCGCAAGTTGATAGTGATATATTGGTGGACAGAAGAATCAAGTAGGTAGAGAGAAAATGTCTTACTGGAAACTCTGTCATAAACATCAGCTGCTGATTCTCCCTCAGGAAATCGATAAAAGAAGCGGCCAAATCTCTCGCGAGTCTCTTTGATCACTTTCATGCGGTCGGCCACTTGAAAATTACCAAAATCTTGTTCTCTAATTCGGCATTCTTCCCTGACGCCAAGAACTCTCCGTCTGGGAAAAGCCTTGCCTATCTCCCGTAGGGTGGAACGTGCTCTGACGTATGGGGAAACGTAGAAGTAGACCTTCCAGTTATCCTCAGAGCCATTATCAGAAACGATGTCAAAAATGCGAGAGCCAGCTTCCTTGGCTTGATCAATTCCCTTGGGAGTTAGAGGGATCCTATAATCTGGGGTGACGGTATACATAGCGTCGTCTTTATTACCTTCGCTCTCGCCGTGACGAACCAAAATTATGCGCTTTGGTAGGCACTTGGGTATGGGCTTGTGCTGATTTTGACTATGAAATTGGCAACAGTGGCAGTGATGTTGCTGCTGATCAGGAATTTGGGCATGGGCGTGGCCGTTGTCATCAACGGTACTATTTATCATTATTCTATCGTTACCTTCCCAAATCAGGTGAGATCATGGGAATTCTGCAGCAAATAGGGTTTTGTCAATGTCGGATCGCTAAACATCCATTTTTTTCCTTACTGGGAATACAGCTCTTTTTACATTTCAACTTTCACACCTCTGATGCCATCTCATTTTGATTTTCTGCGCTATTATCCTCTTTTTCTTTTTCTTTTCTTCCCCCACTAAAAGACTAAAATATTCCATCTTCCATCCTCCTATTTAACTTATATATATCCAAAAAAATAATTGAAGGACAAGGATGAAATATATATATACTTCTATATTATAAAAAAAATTAACTTTATATACCTTCATTATATTTTTAGTTTAAATATAATTTTTTGTGTCTAAATATGTCCCTTTTATTCTATTTTGATATTAAAAAAATTTATGTAATTTTGATGGATGATCACGTGACAAGCTTAAAATCAAATTATTCATCCCCAATCTTAAATATCAATGTTTTTAGTATAGGAATCGTTGTTTTTTGCTTTGTTTGCTAAATTGGTACATTTTCTTTTTCCAAAATCCTTCTATCATAGATCGTTACATTTCAGACCATTTATGATCCGACCCGTTAAACTAACACTCTATCAAAATTATTTGCTCTCAAGCACTTGTTAATCTCTTTTTTGACCAAGATCTAGAATTCTTTGCTAACAGAATTCCTGCTTTGCTTCTCTTTGCTTAACATAGACTAGTTTGTTATCTTTTATACTATTTATTAATTTTATGTTCTAAAATCTGTTTTATACAACTGTGTCTCTATGTAACACCTTGAATATTTCTAATCCAAGAGCCGAACCATTCTTCATATGCATCTAAGGTCGTATCGGGTGATTCTTATTGTGCATAGGTTTAAGGTCAATTCTTTAGTGTGGAAAAGATTTGGAGATGAATTAAGGTCATAAGAATCCTATAGCACAAAGTTGAGTTGAAAGTTTCATTATCGATTGAGTTTCAATATAAGATATTACTTGGGTCAACTTCAAACGATCGTATCTATTAGAATATGAAGTGTTTGGTAGCCCATAACCTATCATATTAAAGTTTTATGAGTCTTTATTCATATGCCACCAAGTTAGCATTAATTGAGGTTTGGAGTAAAAAGTTATGCCCGTTTTAGTGAAGCCATGTCAGGCTATTCACATTCGGCATTACGGACGATGGAGTGTCGTGGAGCCTTCTATGAAGGCTTATTGCGATTATTTTTAGAAACTTCCTGCACGTGTTCCAGGGTTATTTTGGTTCTTTTCCAAGCTTTTTAGCCTTATTTTAAGTCGTTTTTGAGTGTTTTAAAGAAGTATATCATTCAACTAACTAGTTTTCCTCTCATAATTATCAATCTAGACGTTTAAGTCTCCAAATATTCTCTCAAAACTCACCTAGGGTTCCTCTTCTCTGTCAAGAACCCTAAAGTTTCCATATAAAAAATTCAAGATACAATGAGAAGCCTTCCATCCAAGGTGTGTTCTTCCACTCTAAGAACTCCATAAAAGAGTTTTTTTCCCTCAAAAGCAAGCACCAAGGTTCCAAGATCAAAGGTTTCCTCCAATAAAGCTAATGTTCTTCCTCAGGCTAGAGAAAAATTAAGTCTTCATCAAAGGTTGGCTCGGATACCACGCCTGATATGGGGATATTCATAAATGGTTGGTCCGGTTTTCATGTCGGTACACTAACTACGGATGCCTCGGGTACCTGATACACTAGTAGTTTGACTTTGGGTTCCATGAGAGGAACATGTGTGAGTTTATGGTTTCATGAGAGGACCTTCATTGCATTTGTGAACTAAGTTGAGGTTTTGTTGTGTCAATTGGTATACTAAGTTGGTGAATGATATGATATTAATTGCATAAAGGGTGACCTACAAAGGATGATTAAAAGTGTTTAGCTAATTCCATTGTGGGTGGGCAAGTCCTTAGGTGTTAATAGTGAATTAATAGTTTAGAGATTGTTCGAGGATGAACAAAGGTTTAAGTGTGGGTGGTGATCTTTGGCATATTTATATGCATAATTACTAATAGTCGCCCACATATATCTTGTGTTTTGAGAATAATCTTAATGTTATTTGTTATGTTTGAATTAACTTGCAATGATTGCACACTAAGACATGTGATTAGCTTATGCAAGAGTTTTTGAAGGATAATTAAGCCCATGGGAGCTAGTACAATGAACAGAAGCATCAACGGAACTCCAAGGAGCACGCAACAGATGAAACAGTGAAAATCTGTGCTGAGGCGCATCCTTAGCGCGCTGCCTTTACCAGCAAACTTCTAAAGCACTCACCCTGGCATCAGGGGCTAAACTTCAAAAGCACCACCATGCGTACTGGTGTGCGCCACGCCAGGGTCATCCCAATGAAAAATCCTTAATTTTAAGGATTCCCAATCCTATGAAAGAAAAGAATTGGTTTTCCAAATTTTATACTTAGGACCTTAGGGTTCTCTTGTAGGGTTTTTTTCGTGTGCAAGAGCAAGTGATAAATAATTCATCTAAGGTTTCAATCTTCCAATATTTCTTTAGTCTTGAATTATATGAAAATAATTTTGTTTATATTTTTGATGATTATGAGTGTCTAAAAGCTTTTATTTTGGTTTTGTAATCATGGGTGATTGTTGAACATTGATTTCTATGGATTAATCTGGGTAGCAAATAAATTAATTTTGTATTCTTATTTTAATATAATTCATGACTGACCATCATTGAGATAAATATATTGTCTATTGTTAAACTCGAGAGATGAATAGTTCGATAGACCAAAGAATACAAAGAGCGCAATCTTTCTTGCATACCACTTGTTTATATTCGTGTTTAGAATATACACCCGGACGAACACAATGCTTGGTTATGAAACATGATGAAATATAAATTCTCGCCAGTTGAGTCTGTCTATCCCCGCTCAATCACTCAATGATGTAGTTGGACAGTTAACTAGGGTAGGCGGTTAGAGGTTGAGAGATCATGATCATAACGCCAACCCTGTAAATTAATAATGATAACCATAATTAATTCATGAGAGATATGGGATACAAGAAACCTTAAGTATGTTGCAACAATAGAATTTCCCCTTTATCGTTTAAAACACCAAAATTGTAGTTGTCGTCAGTTCTTACTTTCAAAGTTGAATTATTTGCAAAAGTAGTATAGAAAATACAAGATTCTTGAAAACACTTTCTCTAATTTGTGGAATTAGTTGATTTGAATATAAATTGATCATAAGTACTTTGGTTTCGACAATCCGGTTCTGAAAGTGTCATTTATTACTTTTGCAACCGTGTACATTTGCGTGTGCATTTGGGAGCAACAAGTTTTTTGCGCCGTTGCTGGGGATGAGTCATTCATTGAGGTTATGTTGTGTCGATTGGTATACTGACTTTTAGAAATGATATTATATTAATGTCATAAAGGGTTCGCTGCAAATGAATGATTAAAAGTATTTTGTTGATTCTAGTGCGGGTGGAAAACTCCTTATGGGTTAATGGTGAATTGATAGTTTAGAGATTATTCGAGGATGAACAAAGGTTTAAGTATGGGTAGTGATCTTTGACTTATTTATAGGTCTATTTACTAATAGTTCCCCACATATATCTTGTGTTTTGATAAAAATCATTATGTTATTTTTTATGTTTGAATTAACTTACAATGATTGCACACTAAGACATGTTATTAGATTATACAGAGATTTTGAAGGGAAATTAAGCCCATGGGAGTCAGTACAAAGAAAATAAGTGTGGATGCAACTCCAAGGAGCACACAATGGATGAAACAATGATAATCTGGTTGAGGCACATCCTTGGGGCGCTGCCCCAACCAGCAAACTTCAGAAGCACTCACCTTGGCGCACTGTTGGCGCGCCGCACCAGGGCCTAAAATTCAGAAGCGCCATCCTGGCGCATTAGTAGCGCGCCACACCAGGGTCACCCCGATGAAATATCCTTAATTTTAAAGATTCTGAATCCTATGAGAGAAATGAATTAGTTATCCAAATTTTATAAATAGGACCTTAGGTTTCTTTTGTAGGATTACTTCTTTTTTTTCGTTTGCAAGATCAAGGGATAAACAATTTGTTAGAATGTATGCGTCCACTATATGTCAATGGACCAGGTCCCTTGACTTAGCAAGAACAGTAACATAAGTAAAAACGATAAAGTAAATAACACAAGCGGTTTATGTGAAAAACCCCTTGCTCAAGGGCGGTGAAAACCACGACCTGTACTCACATGATTTCAAATCAATTCCAATATCATCAAGGAGCAACGATTAATATTACAAACTCTTGCAATCTAGGAATTTAACTCTAAATCATTTCCCCCTCATTGTAACAACTCTGTTACAACACGTTTCAAAGCAACAACTTTATTGCCCACTAAATCAATTAACTGTAATCGATTTAGACTTCACCTACTCACCATAGCTAACTCTAGCTATAACACAGAATAAATGATAAAAACTGAAACTGATCTAATTCCTTTATAACACATGAATAGATCTACAAGAATAAGAACTGAAATATAAACCTAAGACAACTAAGAATGATGACAGCTCTATCAGGTCCCTTGTTGTTCTTGAGGAAGATATTTCTAGAAAGAATGGCTTTTGCAATGTTCTTGAGCTTTTCAGGAATGCAAAAAACTAATGTTGTGTCCATTAAGGTGAACCTTATATATGATGGACACAAACCTTAGAAGCAACGCTATTGGCCAATGACCCTGCCACACTGTACCAGACGCGCACCACCTCCTGCAGTCTTACACATGGCAGCGTGTGCAGAGTACTTTTTCCAGCTATCCTTTTCTCATATAGGAACACCATTCCTATATGGGATCAGGTCCCCTTATCAGATCCCATTGTTTGTCGAATCATCAAAACTAAATAATAACATTTTCCCCTTTTTTGATGATGACAAACAAATAAACAACAGTCAACAAACTTGTTACGACCCGAGCCTACACCCCGGAAGTGACACAGTGTACAAGACTTCGAAAAGTCTCATACAAGCCTCATAGCATTCATGAACATAAGAGCATAGGAAAATAATGTGGAATTTAAAACTTTTCTTTACAATCGAAGTCATTTTTCATTAAAGCACAATCGAAGTCATTTTTCATAAAAAGCAAGCACAAGTCTTTCTATACTTTGTCTCAAACCATCTACAATACTTTGAATAAACTTTGGGTCTTAGCCCATACAAAAGCTCTAAACATAAATTAAAATACATAAAGGGAAATAGTGGGTTCATCCTCAAAACTATGAGGACTCACCAAATCTTCAACTCCAAGCTCCTTAGAAACCTATCCTTCAAGTATAGAACATCAAATCTCCAAACCCTACACTTTTGTAGAAATGAAGAAATATGAGTTAGCTCATTGAATATACTAAGTATGATAGCCATGCCAAAACCATGCTTAAAACGGATATTTTATTTGAAAGTCATGCTTTATGCCAATTTGAGAAAACTTCATGAACATAATTATAAGAGGCATAATATACAAACATAACCAACATACAAGTCATTTCACCACATTAGAACATAATCAACATATAATCCATTTCATCACATAAAGCCTTCACCTTAAGTAACCCCAAGCTATACTTTGTGCAATGTATGAATAGCGTCACATACCACCATCCACAGTAAGTACCACGTTAAGGCCACCAAAAGTGAACTTACCATTCTTCCTTTTCATCATTTAGACAATACTCATACATAAGGAATATAGACATTTCATAAGTCATGACAAGGAAGTAACTCATAATACAATCCAAGTATAGCATGTATCATTACATTAAGCATATAAGTCAACATTCTTCATTAGTTTCATTAAGAGCACTTTCATTCATTAGTCATTAAGACATTAGAGAAATAACAATAGCTCTCTCAAATCCTACTCGTGCAATGTATGGATGGCATCTCATACTACCACCCACACTTCATAGAACTTCTCAAGAAACCATAGTGCACATCTCACATGATTGGAATAAGCATTAACCGACATAGACCATGTGAGCTTGACATGGAATCCGGTGTCATGAGCCCACACCGTAAAGAGGTGGTCTACTAGCCTAAGGTAAGACCGGTAACATTTTAGCTTAGGTGGATCCACTAGCTAATATCCTATGTGGGCACATAGTTGTGGGATAGGAAGATGTTCATTGGAACTCTAACCTAACATTGGGAGAGTTTCCATCTTACCATATTCACTCGGTGCTTAGCCTCCATTCCCATATAGTATTTCATTCACATTACATTATTGTACTTGAGAGGAATTCCATTGGCCTATCGACCCAAGTTACATCATTACACATGAAAGGAATGCAATAAGCCTATCGATTCATGGTTCTTTATTAGGATAGCTCTTGAGTCCTCATGAAAGGAATTCCATAAACCTATCGATTCATGGTTCCTAGTTACATTATTATACACATGAAAGGAATGCCATAAGCCTATCGATTCATGGTACATTGACTCATTAGGAAAGGAATGCCATAGGCCTATCGATTCAAGAGTCATCATTACATTAGTTCATTGGCTCATTATGAAAGGAATTCCATTGGACTATAGATTCAAGAGGTAGGCTTAGAACACATTCATTAATCATTTATGAAAGGAATGCCTATCGATTCATATTCATTAAGTCAATACACATTCATTATACAAGAAGAGGATGCCTTAGCCTACCAAATCAAGGTACTTCATTCAAGATCACATTCACCAATACAATAAAAGGATGCCTTAATCCTACCAATTCAAGATACATCAATCCACTTTAGTTTCATTTATACAAGAATAGGATGCCTAATCCTACCAATTCAAGTTATAACATCACATTATAGAAACCCTTCACAATCTATCATCATCATTCATGTGTTAATTGAGAATATGCTTTCAATAATAACACAATTTCATTCTAAACATGATCATTATACTTTCATTGACATCACACACATATACTTCACATCATGTTCATACATAGATCCTTCATGAAATTGCCCTCCAAGGCTATCAATCAATATCAATCCAAACATCTATAATACTATATTAGATAAGGGAATTAACATGATTCAATAACTAATTCAATATAAACATAAAAAATTCAACATACTTTCATGATCAATCAACCCAATTCACATACTTCCAATTTAGGATTTTGGGGAAAACATGGGTTCATAGGAGAAATCATCATAATTCACCATTAATTCATCAATTCCATCATAAATCATCATATATGAATCTTTGAAAATGTTTTGGAATTGAACCCATGCATAGATTGAAAACCCTAGGTTTTTTAAGGATTTTGGACACTTGAAATAATCTTTGAAGGGGCTCCTTGAATGAAACTTAATCAAGGATGAAGACTACCTACCTTTTAGGTAAGAACTCCACAAAAATTGAGTGATAATGGTGAGATATTGAGCTTGAAAACTTGACTCCTTCTTCTCCAATGGTGGTTTCTAGAGAGAGAATTTTGGGAGAGGAGGGAAGGTTTCTAATCTGTGATTTGAAGCAATGAATTGAAAAGGGAGTTTAATACCTTTAAAATACTTAAAATACATTAATAAATCAATAATAACCGCCCCCAACTTAAATAACCTTAAAATGAATTTACCAATTTAACCCACCACTGGCCGAGCCTTGACAGCAAACCAGGTGCAAACCACGAACCCCCACCCACGGATCGTGGGTGGTCCATGGGCCATCATGGCTTCTCATGGTTTGGTTCTGCAACATCATTTTTGGGACCTTGACCCACGGAGGCCATCCACGAGACGTGGATGGACCTATGGGGCGTAGGTCCCATCCGTGAGTTACAATGAATTTGGAAGATTTTTGGTTTCTTGGGGTCTTAGGGGTTAGGCTTTAGGGTCCTCCTCAAGGACCCCTTGGTTGGTCCTTGAGGAGTCGTACCTTGACATTTAACCCCTAAACCCCTCAACCTAAGCTCGAGAAGACATTATCCAACCTCTGTAACGACCCGAGAGCACCCCCTAGCCGTTACATGCGTATTCGACCTCTCAGAGGTCTTATACAAGCCTTAGCATTCATTCATCACATAGATCATAAAAATCACTAAGAATTTAAAACTTTTATTCAATAAAACCATAAGACTTCAAGA